>VDFB02143637.1:38278-89056 GCA_007258455.2 Sequoia sempervirens | reverse complement strand
TATATATATATATGTTTTATAATGTATAATTTACCTAAAATTATAATATATAATAAAAATAGAAATATAAATATACAAATATAAATATAAATACATATATAAATATCTATCGTACATTTTTTTTTTTTTTTTTGCATTTGAGCCTTTATCATTTACTAGTTTATACTAAAAAGGAAAAACAATCAAATTCCCATTTACTGCTATGATTCAATCTTGATAGACTATATCTCCACTCTCATGTGAATCCATTAAATCTTTAAACTCTAATGCTATGGTTTGTTTTAAGTACTATCATAATTTCCTATATTTTGAATTTTCCATACTTCTTAAGCTGCCATCTTGGCTGTCATTCCTTGGCGTGCCTAGAATAGTACCTCCTATCGTTGTTGTCCCTATCTTAGAAATGTCATGGAAGATAGAATTATTTGATTTTGCAGGTCTTATCCATGTTACACCAAGAATCAGAAAAAGCTAGGCAATAGACTGAGAAGGAATCTGAGATTGTAAAAGAGAATAATGTGATTTTGTAGGAGTATGATCCATGTTACACCAAGAATTGTCAACAAACAGAGAAAGCATAGGAGATTGTAGAAACTTAGGGTAACTTCCAGCGAGGAAGTAAACAATAGAATCAAAATCTCTAAATATAAGCAATAAGATGCCAATATGCATTCCTAGCATAAAACCACTGGAAATGCCATTTCTAAAAGCCTATAGAAACACTTTTATGTTAAATTTCTATCACTCAATTGTTGTTCTTTTAATGGCTGGCAGGGAAGCAGTGAAACTAGACACATAAGCATCATATGTTTAGCATTGAAAAAGCAGTTAGTCTTGACCTTGGAGCAGAAACATCTTATGGTAGTGAATAAAATTACCATGGATGAGCACTTTTATTTAGTTATAGCATTCCTATCTTTAGGATATTATATTTCGTGTTAGCTTTCCTAAATTTAGGCACTAGTACTAAATTTTTTGGCAGTTTTAAGTTTGTTTTATTTCTTTTTATTTTGGTTTATATTCTAGGTGCAGGAGCAATTAGCTTTCCTATCTTTAGAGAGATGCTAAGTGACGGAAAAGGGGATAAAGCTCCAATTTTAATTAGTGATATAGTTCTATTTTGGGTGTTGAAGTCAGCATGTCTATTTAATGACCATGGGCATTCACTTTTGTATGACAAAACAAAAACAAGAACATTCAAACAACAAGTAATATTGTTCTGATTTCATCTTATTCATTGGTGTTTGTATTTTCAGTTGATTGGTTATGCAAGTTAACATAGAAGAAAATAGTTTTCATTGACGTTTCAGTTTGCAATTTGGGTTATTTTCAGAGAACAAAATTTACCTACCATAGTCTGAATTTAAACATGGTACCAAAGCATGATAACTGAAATCTTCTACTCCATGAATGGAATTTGCTGCTACCTTTGCTACCTGTGTAAGGAAGTTGCCAGAAAAATTTTGTACTCTTAAGTGATTGAAGTCATTTGGACTTGTGAAAGGTGGTAGGGTGTCATTCCCTAAGTGCTTTAGTAATTGGAGTGTTGATTTGCACCTATGATAGGCTACCGATGTGATTTATTTTCAACTGATTTGTTTAGTTTCAACATTTTCCAGCAGCTGAAAACATGACTTGTATCAATCCCAACGGATGTGCCTAGAGGGCACTTCCAACTTCACAACTTGGAAGTGCAGATTGCAAATGCTATTGAAATAAGTTGAGCATTGGCTATATGTGGACACCAAGGTTTCACCTCCTATTGATGTTGGCTATACATAACAAAAAGATGGCCAAGGAAAAGTGAATCATCTAAGATTCATTGAAGGATCCCTTACATAGCAAAGAAGAAGACAACAAAAGAGATGTATGATTCCTTGACCAGTGTGAACATCTCCCACTCCTACTCCCCACCTTCCCTCCTCCGTCCCTCTCCCCCTCAATCCTACCCCCACTCCCCGTCCCTCTCCCACTCTCTCTCCCTCTCCCTCTCCCTCTCCCTCTCTCCCCTCTCCCACTCCCTCTATCTTTGTCCCCCTCTCTGTCCCCCTCTCTCGTCCCTCCAATAAATAAATAAATAAATATATATATTTATATTTATATTTTATAACATATAATTTAACTAAAATTATAATTTATATAATAAAAATAGAAAAGAAAAAAAAATCTATCGTACCAACAATGGCTACAGACCATTAATTTTCAAGTTTGAAGCTTATAGTGTCTAAAGTCAATTTCAAGACATGATTGGATGTCCATACTATGGACATCCAAAAACAGAAAGCAAATCATCAATTTTAATGACATGATTGGATGCCAACACTGCCTAAAGTATCTAAAAACAAGACACAGATCGGTCAATTTCAAGACATGATTGGATGCCCATTGATCTAAAGCATCCAAAAGCGGAATTTCCTGGCTTTGTTGCATGTCATACCGTCTAAAGCATCCAAAAGAAAATACATAGATAAAAACAGAGGATAAGCCAGAAATGATTTATATTTTATATATTTCTAAATATACCTACTTCATTACATCCACAGATCATAAACACACAGAGTTGCTACTCTTCCAATACACTTAGAAAAATAAAACAAAATAGAGTTGCTTGTTCTCTGGCTGCAAACCTGTTGCAACAGAATAATTAACTTCTGCTCTCTCTTTTCTCGTACATTCTATCACAGAACACTACCTAAACCTACGTATATGCCCAAAAAGGAGGAGGTAAAATAAAACATTAATTGCAATTAAATGAGCATCCTCAAACGGAGAGGGAAAATATGAGAATGAAGATTTTGCGATTAATTTTCATTTGGACATGTCTGAATACATAGAATGAGAGGTTGTCATGGATCTGAACTGGTGATTGAAATCTTGCATGCTTGAATGGACAAACAAAATATAATGATGACAAGAGAGTGAAGAGTATACAAAGGACTAAAGGCAGGCAGTTGGAATTACTTCCAACAAGAGTTGCAGGGCTGCAAAATGAGCTGAATGAAACAAGAGTGTTGAGCTTGAAAAATGAAGAAGCATGCATTCACCTAAGACATGAAAAAATAAAATTAGAAGACCAGTTGAAAGAGTTGAATAATAGGAATAAGGAATTACATAGATAAATGACTGAAAACGGTTGCTTTTGGGATGATACTTGTGAGGCGAATTTGAAAGGAACAGTTGTAAAGTTGTAGATAAAGCTTAATGAAACAAAGACTGTGGCCCACAATAGTAGAGTCTTATGCAATGAAATAAGTAGAGAAAAAACTGTTGGAAAATAATTTTAATCAATCCATTAATGGAAAAAATGGATGAAGATGGGTCTTGTGGGATACTTGCAAGGAAGAAATTGAAGTCAAAATTGTAAAACTGTAAAGTGAGCATGATGAAGGAATTTTTTTGAGCCAAAAGTATGTAGAATTGTGTAGTGAATGTGAATATGTGAAGGCACAAACACGAGATTATAATTATACACTAAGCCCTGTGGAAGATGAAATATTGTGTCTAACGTGTCTCTCAAGAGCCTTGCAAACTCAAATGCATTTGATTAGCCATGAACAAACACATTTAAGAAATTTTTTCGAAGAACTGACTATTGAAATTGAATCTCTGAAGTTGAAATTAGAGAACTATAATCATAGACTTGATTGAATATAAAATCAGACATGTCAGCAAGCATGGAGGAAGCTAGTCACGACGATTGAGTTTCCACTGGTGATATACTCGATTCAGCAACACGAGAGAGGCAGTTACTCATATCTCTGGTTATAGAGAATAAAACAGTGAAACAAGAAGTCCTTCGACTTGATCAACAAAACCAACTGTTACAACATATTATTAAACTTTTGAACTGTTATAGAGAATAGGACATATTGAATAAAAAGTCATTACTTCAAACAAAAAATAGAAAACTTACAGAATTGAACGCAAATATTATTAAATTTATAAATGAGATTGAGGTGTTGGAAGAGATTGGAAGAAAAAAAACCAGAGTACTGAAAGAATATGGAAGAGCAACTGATAAGAAAAGGAAGGAGGCTAAAGATAAAGGGAGTGGGTTCATATTTTACCAAGGGATAAGGTACTTTCAAAGTATAGCTCTCATAAGTGTTCAACAATCATCAAAAGTCTAGTATATTCTGCTATGAATTTTAATTATAAGAATTTGAAACATGATAATTATGTTTCAAACACATAACTGGTATACCAAGATCATCAACAATAAAACCATTATGCTGGACATATTCGTAGGAAATAAATAAAATCTTATTCTAAGAACATCTTGAAAACAGGGTAAAAGTTGATGACACACCTCAAGGCTTGAATATTTTCTAGAACAGCCATCAAAGCAGCCAGTCTTCCAAGAAAGCGAATCAGACATTTCACTTCTTCTCTTCCACTACACATAAATTCCATGTAAAATAAGCCTTAGGAAAAATGGGTTGTAAATTCTTCTACTATTAAATATTAATCACCCCACATTCAATAACGTTACCAACTATTTAGCTTATGTTACAACTAGGTAAATGGCTATGTTAGAATGAAAGAGCTTAAAGAGTCGGTACATTGTAACTGTTTAAATGTAGAGTTCAAGTCTTCACATAAAATATAAATGGTCATAATGCACCAAGCGTTTACACTAGTGGATTCAAATCAGTTTAAATTCCTGAATAGTTAGAGAATATATAAAAAGCAATTACCTGTATGCAGTCTCCAACATTGACAACAAAGGATTCAGGCAGGGGCTAAGTAGGTAGCCACTGACCATTTTCCTTGCGCTTCACCTCCAGTCCACCCACCTGGTCTTGGTAAAGAAGGGTGAGGCCACCAGGATCCTTGTGCCTACCAATACCTAGTGCCAGTTCAGGGGCTGGGCAGACCGGGTAACAATTCAATCGTGCAAGGCTTATATCATCTTTGAAATATTCATTCAGTTGGTTGTGGGGTAAGCCAAGGCTCCGTGCCTCTGCGTAGGCCAGGCAAGCTTCTCTGAAAAAATTTCCCACGAAACAGGAATCACTTATGAAGTTGCTATTGTACAAGGCTAAATATGAACTATACTACTAACAATGCTGAAAAAAGAATAACCAACGCTGGTTGGAAATTGGGGAAAGATTAGCTCAAATAGAGCTTAATAGGGAAAAACATTTAGTGGGAAACAAAAGGGAGAGAATTAAAAGAAAAGATGTGAATAGATCTTTGGCAAATCACGATGATTCGGCTCACCCTAAAATACAGAGGTGGAGTGCTCTGTTGGGATGGTTTCAGACGTCTTTGGGCTTCCCTCGGCTGACGCTCTCACAGCTAGGTCTTCTACTGCTGAGAATATAGAGAAAGGTGTGGAGTGGGGATTGTAACATGGTTTTCTCCTCCCCTAGGAAAGTTATCACGCAGTGTAAGCATCGCATCAGTAGGCTTTGGGGGTTTTCACGATGACCCTTCCAGAGCCTGTTCCCTGTGCGCAACTTCTGAAGATGGGTGCAATTCTCATTCGCCCACTGTTTAGTCCAATTGGAAGCTTTGCTAGAGTCGTGATTGGTGGCTAGAATGGGCTGTAAATTTTTCTACTATGAAATTGACATGAAAGACCATAGGAGGAGGCTTCAGAGCACAATCTGAGAGGGCCTAATTTAACTTCCACGCTTGAGCATTCTCTTTAGTGGGAGCGTTAAAAAAGAAGTGTTAGACAAATTCCTTGAGAAGAGAAAAAATCAAAAAAGTTGGAAGATCTCTAATCTGATGCTCTCAATCATTGAGGAGAAGAATATTGCCCCTGCTATCTGCAATGTCTTCGAGTGGGTTCTTTGGAGAAGAAGGAGAATCAATATTTATGCACAGGACCTCCACAATATAATGATTGCCTTCATCAACACCCATCTTAACAAAATAAGATCTCAACTCTACAAAAAGCTACTGCAAATGAATCTCTTGGGTGTTATCACCAGCAAATGGAAAAGAAAGGAAATGCAGAGGAATTTGTAAAAATTGAGAACATGAAAGGAATGGCAGAGTCCTCCTACGACAATGTATTTGAAGAGAATTGTATCCTACCGTTATGACTTCCTACCGTATGCTTTCTTTTGCTTTTTTCCTAAATACAGGTTGTGAGACACATTGTCATTGCATTCTAATTTGAATTTTAAATTTTCTTGGGGGAGTGTGTGGTTAGCCATAGAATTTCACTGTTCTAGTTTTTTAATTTAATTATGTAATTGTGAAATTTGTATAGTAAAGTTAATTTTATTTAGTTTTGGATTATTTTAGGGAAGTATAATTATATATCAACAAATGTTGTATTTTTGAAAAATTAAATTCTTTTTATTTATATATTCTTTTATATATTTCATGTCTTATTTGTATCTATCTATATTTTTAGACATTTACTATTTATTATGTCTATTATTGTCTACTATGTTCAAATATTTATGCTCCATATTAACACGACTATTCTCTTATTTAGGAAATCCAACAATGTGAGATTAATCTTGTATCACACAAATTCAACCTCTAAAAATTTAAATTTAAAATCAATGGAATTTCATCTATTAGAAAACCTTTCCTCCAAAAGCATTCATACACTCAATGCATTATTTCATAAAATAAAGACTACTGCAAATTTGTAGAATCTTTGTGCAAGGCTTTTGAAATATCAAACCCCCCAATTCCACTCCATGTAACGACACATTTTAATCCATGTTTCATCTCCGTACATATCAAACTTACAAGAGATACTCAACTTTAGCAAGAAAGACAAAGGTAATGATAGGCAATGTCAACAATTACTTATGTGCTTGATTTTATAGAAATTAAGTTACAAAAAACTGCCATGTTGTTATCATATCCCATGAAGTCAAAGAATATCAAATGGTTATAGGGGGAGTAATGGCATGAGTATGGGTGTGATAGTAGTAAAATTAAGACAATGTTATTAGACAATAAAAGTTGTCAATGACAAATTAAATGAGAAGCATGGACACCGTGAAAAAATGATCAAAAAGGAACACGAAATTACCATCCATCAATGCATTCAATCACACATGGGCATGATGGTGTTGTGTCTAGATAGTTCCTACAATTCCATTAAAGTGATATGGAATTCCAGTCCCTTGATCATCCAAAATTTCAAGTCACATGAAAAAAAGAAAATGGTGCTAGGAGTCTATAAACCCCTGCGACCCCTTTGCCTCTAGGAAAAAGTATGAAAGAAGGGAAGAGAAAGTACGTGGGATAGGAAAGGAAGATATTGGTGTGAGGAAAAGAGAATGGAGAGGGAAAATGTGATTTCATGGAATGCATAGATTGTTGGATATGAATGAAGTGAATTAGTTGAAAAGGATTTAAAATCTTTTTTATAAGAAAACATGGAAATAATGGTGCATGAAGGATGAATGACTTGTGACCCACCATAAAGGCGTGATTTTAGGTAGTCTAAGTTAGATGCTACCATGAGGGTGTGAGAAACAAAGATTAATATGAGGAGAATAGAGTAGGAGGGCATCTAAAAGTTGGGTGAGATAGATTTGGGGCACCGTTGGGAACATCGTGTGATAGATAGAGTTGATTTAAGGGGGGGATGACATGTAGAGAAAATCTAAGAACGATATTAACACAAAAGGAAAATGCAAAGGAACTTGACATAGGAATAAGAGATGAAGGGTTGGAAGGAAAAGGGTTTGATGAAGGATATACACATGATCTTCTCATAATCAATTTGTTGAGAAAGGCTTTAGAATATCTCAAGCAAATGAAATTGGTAGGAAAATTCCCCAGACGTAGTGCACATCCTCTGTGCATAAGATAAAATGGGAGATTTAGGTGAAGAAATTGACATCTACTAAAGTATAAAGGAGGGAAATTTTGTTAGATATTAGAGTTGCAACTACCTTGGTAGATGAGAAAGATGAATCAGGAATATGGATTTCATGGAGCATAGTGAACAATGAAAAATGTACTTAGTTTTTTATTTATTAATTATATATTTTATTTTGCATACAGATGGTTTTCTTGGAGTCAAAATATTTTCAAGATTAAACCTATCCTAGTGTCTATGGGAAAAACACTACAAACTTTCTTATAGGCTATCTTGCCTTTTTGATTAAACCCATCTAGAATTTTAGGTATTACATAAGGTTACACTTAGTGGAATCGACAAAGAATATGATTATGTTGCCTACTAAGACACAAAAATATGTTTCTAATTAAAGGTTAATGTCATTACGTACCATGAAGATGATTATGAATATAGTACTATTGATATTTCTTTAACTACTCTAAAATTGCTAAAGAAGATTATTGATATGCACTAGCTTTAACTTAAGTGTAATGTTTAAGGTGTGGAGACTATTATAAGAAATTTCATAATTTAGAGATGAGGGTTGTCCTCAAATATTATAGTTGAATTAACATAAAAAAGAAAATCCTTTAGTTTGACATAGATTAGGTTTGACAACTACTTTTTCTTGAGCATTTCTTTCAATTATGTTAGTGTTCTAAAATTGACTTTGAAAATCTACAATGGCCTTAGAAAATACTATGTGTGTTTAGTATTTATTATAAAAGATAAGATTTCTCCTTATAATTGGATAATGCACTATATCTTAGGTGATGCATTTATCTTGAAGAAAAAAATTTAAAGACTGTGACAAAGGTTCTTATCATACTTATTAACAATAATTATAAGATAATGACATAAAGTATGCATTTTTATTTAATATGTCCAAGTAGAAGATTATTGGTTGAGTTTTAAATATGTAAGAAGGATGATTTGAAGTTTAACTTATGATATTTATATTTTATTTTTGTTGACTATCCATGGTAGGTTAGGAATTTTAGAGGGGTATACCTTGTTAATATAAGAGTATTGGCATTGCATTTTAAGACAAATGAAATAAAAGGTTTAAGAATGACATTATTGAGTGTATGATGATTTAAAGGATATGATGTTGCCCAAATATCTCTAGTATCACTCAAACATTGATTATGTTTAGAGCAAGTTTGTAATTATTGCTAGTAAAGGGATAAGGATAATTATTAATTTTGAATAATTTTAGTAATATATGCTTAATTAATATAGTGAAACAAAGTACCAAGGTTTGAATACTATATTGAAAAATTAATTCTAGACTCACTATGTAATTAAACCAATCTAAGAGGTGACAGTTTATTTCCTTTGTATTCCAAACTCCATTAGGATAGAATGCTCCCAAATTTCATCACTAGCCTTAGAGATTAACAAGGATAAATCCTAACAAAAATATCGGGTAGACATTAATTTAACATGAAACTAATTTCTTTGTGGTTTTCCATTTTGTGTATGAGTGAATACATTACTAGAATTTCACAAATAAATGAATACAGTCACGACAACTAAAAATGACTAAATTCTACTAAGTTTTTTGCAATACAACTATAAATCATGACTAAATAAATGACTAATTTGATCATCGGGTAAATAATTAGTCATTTATTTAGTCACACTTGAATAAAAATGACTAAATAATTAGCCACACAAATAATTTGTCCAATGATAACATATAATTCTACCAATGATTCAATAATTTAGTTTGTTGTATATAAGAATATATTAATTATTAGTTATTAATTATAATAATTTTATAATTATATTTAAAAAAAATTATTATAGAATACAATATATAATAATATAACCTATATATACTATTAAATATAATATAATTATATATAATTTAATCTGTATTACTATTATATTAAATATATATAATATATTAATTATATTTTGTATTATATTTATATATTAATTTTTTGTATTATATAAAAAAATAATAATTATTAATTATTAATTATAATAATTTTATATATGTATTTAACATGCCATAATGTTAAAACCTAAATGTGCTCATTATGCAGAAGGCGTCCCCACGATGAGCTTTTCTAAACCCTTTTCATGTCAAATGGTGCAGATTGACTTTACAGGCCATGCAAGACGGTGTAACGAATCTTAGTCATTCATCATTTTTGGCCATTTTCTTGGCCATTTACTGCTTTCCCTGTTGTTGTTGCTTTTCGCTCCTCAAAACTCTTCGTCCTTGGTATTGACCTTTCACTTCTCCAGTTTGGCGAGTTGTAGCCTGAAAATAAGGTTTTGACGAGGGTTTCATACTTTTATTGCAAGATCAACCTATTTTTATGATCGATGACTAAAAATAGAAATTAGACAATATGAAATCTATTTGATTGTTCTAAATATACTATCTAACATGATTTTTTTTTAGGATGGGTTGGTTAAACCCCTTACATTCTAGCATAAAACATTACACTTCACTAGGGAGATTCATGAAGATTGTCCCCATTTAAATGAGAAGTGTACTAAATTAGTTTTCTAAAGTGAAAGCTTGGGGCTCCAAGATAGTATCATGATGGTATTTTTCCTTGAAATTAGATTGGGATCAAGGTCTCATGGGGTTAGCTAGTTGAGTTTTCATGTCACTAATTGGTCAAGTAGATACAATTAATACACACCCATTAGAGGTAGGGGGAGTGATTTCTATGTGATTCATAGGGAGTTTTGCCCCATACTCCAAAGCAACATCTTTGTAGGATAATAGGTTGGGGGATGGAGATTGTTGAGATGAATATACATTACAAGGGGAGGGATTTATGTTGGGGGAGGATAAAATTAGGGTAGATTTGTTGGAAATTGGATGCCATTTAATTGAAAATCCTAAACATTAATTATTTCATGTATCTCCTAAGTTCTTGGAATGTGTTCAACAACACTAAGATTAGGATGAGATTAATATTTGATGAAATAAATCATGAAATTGACATTTGTAGTTATTCCTAAATAATAGGAACATGTGGGTGCACACATGGTAAGGTGACACTCACCTTGACTTAAGTTAACTATTCAAAGTAAGAGATAACACTTCTAACTGCATGTAATGATCCTAGGATTTAGGATTTGATGTTTCCATGCATGAAGTTCAGTTCAGTTTAGTTCATATGAATTCAATTCAGTTTAGTTCAGTTTAGTTTAGTTCAGTTTAGTTATGGTTCAGTTGTCTTCAGTTAGTTTCAGTTGTATGTTAGTTAACTTCAGTTAAATTGGAATGCATGGCTAATAACATTGAGTTGTATGACAGATAATAGGGGCTACTTCCAGTTAACAGGGGATGACCATTCTTGCATGAATGGTGTTGAGTAAATGTTTCAGTTAACTAGAAATCACTTGGAGCCAACTTGGGCGCCCAAGATACTTTCTTGGATTTACCTCTTTTGCATGTTGAGATATTTCTGAAGGCTCGGTTAAGTAGGATTACTTATGGGCGCCAACTTTGAGGAAGAGCTTTGGAATTATCACCAAAGTGAAGGATAAGTTGTAGCTTTAGTTTGGGATGCACAAATGCATGAAGCACATGTTGTAAGCTTTAGTCTTCATAGAATAACTCAACTTGAAGCAATATGGCATACCTTTCTTAAGGCTTGAGCTTGTGCATTGTAATTATCACCTTTTGGAGATTACAAGGTTGCATATTGTCTCTATATCTCATTCAAGTTGAAGAGAGTTTTTATAATTGTTATTGCAGGTGTGAAGAAGATTGGTAAAGACAAAAGAAGCATTCTCAAGCAAGAATTGAAGCTATTGTAATTTAGAGATTGAATAATAGAATAATTCCTTATGGATTTTTTTCCCGAAAGGGTTTCTCCATAGTACATCTTGTGTAATCTTTCTAATATCCTGTCTAGTTCTTCTATCAACTTCTGTCTACATTCTACAATAGTAAAATGGATTAATCAAGATAATCACCCACAAAGAATATATGTAACAAAGAAAAGCTTATTTAGATCAGCAATATTAAAGTTTTATAGAGTATTAAGCTAAGAAAACACCTCTTTTTTCAACATTTGGTATCAGAGTTGAGGTTGGGTAGAGTATTGGGACACCTTTCTCTTAAAAGATTGGAGGTTTTTTGGCGTAGTGGGAGCTTTTATTATTTTAGTAATTTTCTGATTTTGGAATTAATTTTTTAGTTACACTGAATTCAAGGTTAGATATTGAAAGGTTCAATGGTACTAACTATGAAATGTGGAAATTAAAAATGGAAGATCTTCTTGAAGAAAGAGATCAGTGGTTAGTGGTTAATAATGAGACAAAGATACCTACAACTATTTCAGATAAAGATTGGGCTAAGTTAGATAAGAAGGAAAGAGGAACAATTAGGTTATGTCTTGTTGATGTTGTTCTTTTAAATGTTTCAGTGGAAACTAGTGCATATAAATTATGGAAAAGAATAGGGGATATTTATCAAACTAAGAGTCTCACCAATAAGTTGTATCTGAAAAGGCAGTTGTATTGATTGAAAATGAAAGATGGTGAATCTATTGCACAACATTTAAATGCTTTCAATTTAATTCTCAGTCAGTTAGCATCTATAGATGTAAAGCTAGAGGATGAGGATAAGTGTATTTCATTATCTAATTCAATTAGTGAAGAATGGACCAAAGATGGTCTTATCTCTAAGGAGTGATCAGGTCAGTGGGCAGAGGAGTGTTGTTGCTCAGTTTTGTTAAATGTTGGTGTGTCTTCGTAGAGAGGGGATGATAGTCATGATGCCATGTGTAACTCGGTACCACATTTCAGTGGGAGTTGTTGGTAGTGACTTGGATGCATCATTGGTAAGGTTATCTCCATGTGATTAGAGATATGGTTTCTTGGTTTAGAGTATATTTGTTATTGATGTCATGGTTTACTCTTGATATGCATTTAGAGTTTGGCATATTACATGGTTCTCTTGAGACTAGGATGTATAAGTATGTTATGATGCATGTGATCTCCTAAGAGGAGATGGTTAGATCATGGATGTCATGTTTATGTTCAAGGTTGGAGCTTTGACATTGATCTTGTGTAGTTCTCTTAAGTATTGGGTAGATTAATCATTTTCTTGTTTACTTCATGAAAGTGTTGTGTTGCATTTGGAATTTGGCATGGATTGGTTAGTTACAGGTCCTCATGGATACTTGGAGAAATAGGTGAGGGTGGAATTCTCTTATGGTAAGAGACATTTATTGGAATGGTTACTTGTAAGAAAAGTTTTTTCAATAGAAAAGACCGAGGAGCCTACACCTTGGTTGAATGTGAACTCAACACACTCAGTTGTTTAGCATGCCTCCAAAGAGGCGGTTTGGATACATAGACTTGGGAAAGGTATTGGTTTGGTTGATAATGGGAAGGTATTAATTGAGAAAGTTGACAATTTAATGAATGTTACAGATTATCTTATGAAACCATACAGATAAGTTCTCTTGGTTTTAATCATTTTCTTGGAAGCTTCATGATTATGCAGGTTGCATTTGAAGTTAGCATGGTTTGATTAGTTGGTGGAAGAAGGCCATTGGCCTTGAGTCTTGTACTTGTTTTATTATTTCTTGTTTAGAATAATTGCAATGTATAATGTCAAGTGGTAGAATGTTTGAAATAGGATGCCATTTAATTGCAAATCTTAAACATTAATTATTTCATGTATCTCCTAAGTTCTTGGAATGTGTTCAACAACACTAAGATTAGGATGAGATTAATATTTGATGAAATAAATCATGAAATTGACATTTTTAGTTATTCCTAAATAATAGGAACATGTGGGTGCACACATGGTAAGGTGACACTCACCTTGAGTTAAGTTAACTATTCAGAGTAAGAGATAACACTTCTAAATGCATGCAATGATCCTAGGATTTAGGATTTGATGTTTGCATGCATGAAGTTCAATTCAATTCAGTTCAGATGAGTTCAGTTCAGTTCAGAATCAGTTCAATTCAATTCAGTTTAGTTTAGTTTAGTTTAGTTCAGTTATGGTTCAGTTGTCTTTAGTTAGTTTCAGTTGTATGTTAGTTAACTTCAGTTAAATTGGAATGCATGGCTAATAACATTGAGTTGTATGAAAGATAACAGGGACTACCTCCAGTTAATAGGGGATGACCATTCTTGCATGAATGGTGTTGAGTAAATGTTTCAGTTAACTAGAAATCACTTGGAGCCAACTTGGGCGCCCAAGATGCTTTCTTGGATTTACCTCTTTTTCATGTTGAGATATTTTTGAAGGCTCAGTTAAGTAGGATTACTTATGGGCGCCAACTTTGAGGAAGAGCTTTGGAATTATCACCAAAGTGAAGGATAAGTTGTAGCTTTAGTTTGGGACACCCAAATGCATGAAGCACATGTTGCAAGCTTTAGTCTTCATAGAATAACTCAACTTGAAGCAATATGATGTACCTTTCTTAAGGCTTGAGCTTGTGCATTGTAATTATCACCTTTTGGAGATTACAAGGTTGCATATTGTCTCTATATCTCATTCAAGTTGAAGAGAGTTTTTATAATTGTTATTGTAGGTGTGAAGAAGATTGGTAAAGGTAGAAGAAGCATTCTCAAGCAAGAATTGAAGCTATTGTAATTCAGAGATTGAATAATAGAATAATTCTTGTTGGAGTTTTTTCCCGAAAGGGTTTCTCCACGGTACATCTTGTGTAATATTTCTAATATCCTATCTAGTTCTTCTATCAACTTTTGTCTACATTCTACAACAGTAAAATGGATTAATCAAGATAATCACCCACAAAGAATATATGTAACAAAGGAAAAGATTATTTAGATCAACAATATTAAAGTTTTACAGAGTATTAAGCGAAGACAACACCTCATTTTTCAACAAGATTGTGGGGATTGGGTAGAATATGGAGCTTTTTGTGAGTCATCAGTGGTAATTGAATTGATAGGGTGATGACCATTAGAGGAGGAGGATAAAGGATGCTACTTGCAAATAGGATAGTCTCAAATGGGATGGCCCTTCCTTTGGAAATAAAAACAAGCACTTACCTTGTTAAGGTAGTTGATTCACTTATTAAATAAAAAACCTAGACCCACAAGTTTAATGAATTCTAGGAGTGGTTGAGTCAAATCCATCTCTATGTAGACTTTTGGTTGATCTTATATTGGCCTATTTATCATATTTTGTTTACACCATATTACCCTACCCACCTACTATGATATATCATGTAGAAATGCATTAAATGTGAGGTTGAGGAATGGTAGCTCAACCCACATAAAATATTTGGATTTAAAGATTCTTAGGTGAAAGTCAAGATCCTAGACTTACACATAATATGTTTACCCTCAAATAATCCATAAGTCATAATGAAGGGTTAAAACTTAGAAGACGAATCTTAGCCGTTCATCATTTTTGGCCATTTTCTCGGCCGTTTACATGCCTTTTTGTTGCTTTCCTCGTTGATGTTGCTTTGTGCTCCTCCAAACTCTTCATCTTTGGTATTGACCTTTCACTTCTCCAATTTGGTGAGTTGTAGCCTGAAAATAAGGTTTCAACGAGGGTTTCATACTTTTATTGCAAGCTTTTCCTGTGTTTTATCATTGGCGATAACACAACACAATTTGTGAAGAATTTTTAGGTAAGTCACTTGCCATGGTTTCAATGAATTTAAATTTTTGGAATTTTAAGTTGTCTCATGCTGGGAAAAACAACTTTCAAGATATTCCTCATCCCATTCCTAAAAACAAACTTTAACTCGCAACCAATATTTCCCTTTAAAAGCCTGCAATTTTTTTTTCCTTCAACTCAAGAATCGAGTAGTGCTAAGACCCTGATATTTTCATATGCTAAATTAAGTGTGTGTACAAAACTTGGATGCATCAACATGTACTATCTCCTATTTTTTATTTTATTTCTTTTTCCTTGCATTTTTATTCATTTACATACTTTATAGGGTTTTGGGTTATGCTTGTATATATATATTTGGTAGACTACAAGAAGGGCATTAAGGGTTTTCAAATTCATGGTCGTACAATATGTCAAGTTGTTATCTTACAAGAGGCACCTGTGACCCGAGGATCAACCTTAATCTGTTGAATATAAATTTTCTTTTTTGATCTCCTTAAATCCTTGTAGAGCAATGCTTAATAAATTGTTATCACCTAGCTTTGCATTGTCTCTATTTCTTTTATGTTCCTCCTCAAATTCATGCATTCTCACATGAGGGTTGTGACATGGTACAGGAAGGGTCTCTAAATGTACCGAAGAAGTGTCTGAGTGCTTAGTATCTCTCCTCCCACTTCTGAATTGGTAATATTAAAAATAACCAATGTATTATAGAATGGAAGAATGAGAGGGAGCATTAACTTCATTTTACCGTCACAAAAATCTCTTGGAATCATCACTAATCAGTAATTTATTCAATTAAATCATATTTTCTTTGTTCCTTGTTTTTATTCTTTTTGGTCCAAATTAAACTCTACAAACCCTAGGTTTATTTTAAATTTGCAAACCCTAGATTCATATAGTATTATCCATCAGGTATTCTCAATAAACTCTTAATCCCTAGATGATGTAACTAACAAATGAAATTGACATCATTTAGAAATGCGTAGACCTAGATTAACTCAAAATTCAACTTTAATCTGAAGCATATGGTTTCACAGTTCTCATATATTTCACATCATCATCCCTTAGGATTGCAATTCCTAGAAATGATGAAGGTCTACACACCTTTCAACAACATTGTCAAAAAATATTTGTTTTGTGGCTTTTGTTTTTTGGGCTGGCCAAATTTTTTGCAATAGTATTAGCTTCCTGAAAACAATGCTAGAAAGAAAAGAAATCACAACTTCCATGTCCTGAACTTCCATTTTTTATGGTGGTAATGAAGATCACGAAGTCCTTTGAATGTATGGTTTTCTAATCCTACATTGTGACAAGGCTGCAAACCCAATACAGTGACAGATGCTTCAGCTTCATTGTTTATCCCAAAATCAAATGACATCACTCCCACTTCAATTAAAGACCAAGCACAGTTGCATAACACATCCAGTCTCAGATGCGGTTGTTTTTCATTGAGTTGCACTGTTAAAGGTTAGTTTGAAAAAAGCTGGAGGGAGAGGGAACCCACCTCACCAAATCCCATGAAATTGGGCACTTCTTAACCTTAGGAGCCCCCTTAATGGGAAAACATTTTAAAGAAATAAAATATTTAATATATTTTAAAAAAAAGGGCATTTTGCACTTTTAAGGGAATTGGATATTTTTCATGTTTAAAGAAAATGTGTAAATTTATTGTCTAAAATAAATTGTGTAAATTTACATTTAAAAAAAATTGTGTATCTTACATTTTAAAATAAATTATGCATCTTACATTTTTAAATAAATTGTGCATTTTACATTTTTAAATAAATTGTGCATCTTACATTTTTAACAAAGTGGATATTTTACTTTTTTAAGAAATTGGATATTTTACATTACTAAAGAAATTATGTAGTTTGTATTTGTAAATCCTACCTTACCCATAACTGAATTGTTTGTTTTCTCTTTTTATTGTATACGGTGGTCATCTTCTTCAAGTACTGCAAAATTTTATTTATTGTTTAGATTCCAAGTAGTGAACTAAGACCTCTACCTTTTCTATTTAGTGTGTTTGTTTTTCCACATAAAAAGTTTTGGTTGAAACTTGACGAGGCTATGTTCTTGTCAAGGCTCAAGGGGATCCCTTCTATTTTCAATTGATAATGGAATTGATCGTTGTTTATAAAATTGAAGCATCATTCATTTATTGTAAATTATCTTTTCCAGTATTATATAGTTGATAAAGCTCAAGAGAGCATTACATGCAATCTTAAGAGGAAGCTAGGGTATGCTTAGATCACATTCTTGATATATTAAACCTTATTCAATGAAACCATATACATTACATAACCAAGCTATATGTTGTATGGAGTAATTGGAAACAACCTTATTGTAGTGATCAGTATTTGATTTAAAATGGGTGACTCACTCAATAGCATATCCCATAACCATTATTATATATATTATAATCCCATTGACATTTTTTTGAACTTCTATATCTCTGTGACTAGGATTTATCAGAAAGTCTAGCTCAACTTGTACTGGTCTAGGCCAAGTTTTGATCCTAGGCTATATCCAGCCTGGGTTTGTGTAGGGTCTGGCCCTTGCTTGATCATTTATCCCTAGTACATCTCAAAAGATGATATTTTAGGGTTGGTTGGTATTAGTTATATTAAAAAAAAAAAATTGAATCTAGTAGGTTCAACTTAGCCAGACATCTTTTTGAAGGATTTGGAGTTTGGTTAAAACTTACAAGTGGTGTGAAAAATGGCAGTGTTGTGGTCACTATGTCCTTGAAGGCCTTAATTTAGGTTTGATGGTCGAGGTTTTTCCTTGCAACCTTACTGGGGACTACCATTTCCAAACCCATGCTCTAGTTTTAATTTGTTTTGGACTGTGCCAGATGGAAAAGCAACATTCTTGTGCATGTTTTTCTAATTTAATCCTATGAAAATGAATTTCATTTATAATTTTAGTTTTGTTAAGCCAATGCTGATTTAGAGTAATGCTACTATGATATAAACCATTTTGATTTGTCATTTAACATTTATAATTTGACAATGGACATTGAACAATCAATCATTAACTGTCTTCTCAATTTTGTATTTAATTTTGCACATTTTGTGCAAATTATGGTTATATATATATATATATATATATATATATATATGTGAAAATATCTACTTGAACAGATATCCACAATCAACTTAGTTGTTATTCACAAGTCTAAAAAATCTCAACAAGCTTAACCTCTGAAATGGAGGAAGCTGCAAATGGGGGCTTGAAACCCTCAAAATCTTCTAGTAGTGGTTTTTTAGTTGAGAAAAGAAAATTTGTAACAATAACTCTTGAATGAAAAGAAAATGTTATGATTAGTTTGTAATTTATGAATGTACAGAGAAAAAAAAAATGGAAATTAACTATTTTCAAATTCCATTTTTGAAATTAGTTACTACAATGATAAAGATTAAAGTAGAAAGGAATATTTGTTCATGTGCTCTTATAAAGGGGACTTTTCAATTATGTTGGTGACTTTGTTTGAGACCTTTTCATTCTCTTCTTTTCATGTCTGAAGATTTTGTTAAATCCATTGTTATATTTTCCCTCTCTTAAATAGCTTTCTGTTATGAATCTCTACACTCTCTCTGGTGCTTATTAGCTTTAAAACATATCAACTGGTCTATACTTGAGGTACCTGATATGGTCATCAAGAAAGATAGCTCTTCTATATCTTAATGGGCATATGATATTTTGCTTAGTTAATGAGCTTTATGAGTTTTATATGTAGTAATATAACCAATATTTGTAATATCAATACACAATTATCAAAATCTCTATTTTTATTTAATCAAAATATATTATAAATTGGAAGGTTCTTTAATCTTTATTTCAAATTGTCTTTCAAAAATGTGAATGTTGAACTTCTCATTAGTGTTCATACTTAAAAATCTTTCTAATCTTTTCTTGGTAGATGATGGGAAGTATTCATATGGTTAATGTCTTATTTCTCCTCATTGATGTTGGTCTCAACAGTATGGTATGTATCCATTGATGCACTCAGTTCTAAGTGTAATAACGAGAAACATTGTTAGCTAGAATGTTGCTTCTTTAGATATCAACACTTTCAAAAACTCATTGAATGGAGTTCTTTCTAATGACAACGCTTCCCTTGGTTTTGAGGTGCATATTTTGTGCTATGAACTTCACTTTATGTCATTTTCCAATGGATTCTCCATGCATGTGGTATGACATGATAAGTTGAGAATTTTCACAAGGTCACTTGTTTTAAATTTTTAGTAAGAGAGAAAAAGTGAAAAATATAGTTTATATTTACTTTATATTGTCTTCCACTACAATTCTATATTTGATGTATTTTTGCTTGTATTCTTTCAATTGATCTTTCGATAATCAAAATTCTCTTTTCTTTTGATGCCATGCTAGATGATTTTAAGATTCTCCTTGTGTAATAAAACTTTATAAATATGTCAACTGAAATATAAAAAGAGTATGGTCAAAGCTTATTATAAAATTTAACAAGTTAATACTTAGGAGTTATGCCTCTTTTACTTGGGGCTTAAATAGGGAAAATATTAGAATATTAGAATAGTCCAGTGTGTACGAATATATGTACACATGCACATGCATGCATCTACACATACCACACATGCGCATAAACATATAATGAAATAATCTTGGAAATGGGTAATGATTTCCTAAACATTAAATCTAAAATACAATATCACATTTTCATTGAACAACTCATTTGTAGGCCCTAGAACTAAACCCTTAAGAAACTCTTTGAAATTTTTGCAGCTTCCTTCAAAATTTGGTTCTTTATCTGAATTTCATTCCACGACCCTTTTGAAGGCCCTAGAACCAAGCCCTTAAGCAACTCTATGACATTTTTGCAATTTTTTTCAAACTTTGGTTCTTTCTTCAAAATTTTGAACAAGGGCTCCAAAATTCAGTTCTTCATTAAGTTGATTGAGAAATGACTTTGTTGTTATGTGAGATATGCATAACCTTTTGATGTAAACTATTCCTTTTTAGTTTCATCTCAATCTAAAATTCTTATCACCACAAAGGATTTGTTTTGAATTTTATGTAATATTGACACTTATATCTAGAGGCATCTTGAAAGCTTTTTTCAGTTTCTTATGCATAATATTTTGTGTAATGTTTTAGAGGAGGTTAAAAGGAGTTCTTATCAAAGCAATAATCTAAAATATTAATCATGTAATTATTAATACAAAAAAGAGTATGTATTTAATCTTTATGTCTCTTCAAATGCAACTTTCTAAATATTCAAAATTCAAATAATTTGTTTAAAAAAAATTAATGGATTCAGTGTCCCTTCACGTTTTTTATTACATGTGAAGAAACTGGCTTTGAATTCTATTATGATGTTGCATTCCCTTGTAACTAGCACTTTCATTTGATTTATTCTTATTATTGAACGAATGTTTGATCAATCAAATAAAAAGTGATATTCTTTCTCTTTTGTGACTCGAGAATTGGTCCAAAGAAGTTGATTTCTTAGCTCTTTCATAAGTTCAAAACCTTAGAAGGTTTAAAATTGCAACCAAAATCACTATGTTGATTACTACACTAAAGCTGAATAGTTGCTTCACTTCTGTTATCCTCTTTATTTTGGTAATGGTTGACATTTACACTTTCCATTATTTATTTACCACATCGCTAATTCATTATCATGTTTTGAAACCAAATCCACTATGTTATATATTCATTTTGTTGAAATTTAGCTATGACTTTATAGCTGGCAAATGTATGTCTAATTTAATCTGGACATTGCATTTTGCCTAAGTGGGCCATATTTGAGTTGTATTTATTACATTAGAATTCATTTGGGATTTTTGCCTAGCAAGGTGCATCTATTTCCATCAAAAATTAATTGGGACTTGGATCTAGCCTTGCCTAAGTGGGCTAGATTTGTGGCATATTGATTCCATTCAAATTCTCCTAGGCTTTCTTTCCCTACCAGTTGAAGTATGCCTGCATCATAATGTGCTAGGGATATTTTCAGTGCAAACATAAACCCAAGTCATTGTCATTTCAATTGATTTTTCCTAATTATTAATTGTCATTGTGTGTGCCTAACAAAATTTATTGCTTTCTTCATGACTCTTGTCTATTTCCTTTATTTGTTTACAATCAACTTTTGATCTCATTTTCATTCTTTGATGTTTTTGTTTTGTCCTAAATCCCTCACAACATGGATGTCATGTGCAAAAATTACTTGATTTATTTAGAGAAACTTTCATATGTTACTTGAATGTTGAAACTTAAGATTAAGATCTATTTATAATGCTTCAATTCATCAACCATAAACAAATGGTTGCATGTTCCAATCACAAAAAACTAATTAAATCAGAAAGATTTTTAAAATTCCCTTTCAAACCATGGAGATTTTTGGGTTTTACATGGTTAGCATGTTATAATATTGTAGGGCTAAAAATGCTCATCTTGGAGAAAATGTTGCTACTTGAGTTAAAATTTTCTTAGAATTACTAGAAAGTGAACATTTATCTTAATGTGTGTCTTTCTCAAATATGGGGTTTGTTTAAGTTTGTTAGGTCTAGAAAGCACATCTTATAATGATATTTGTAAATCACACAGGTCGTGGCATGGAACGGAAAACACCACCACAAGGCTATGTTTGTCATAGATGAAAAATTCTAGGTATGATCCACAATATTTTGTTTTATGATTAATTTGTAAACTTTAGTTAACTTTGTCTTCAAATATATGAGGTGTGGTTGGATCTAGTTTTTGATTTTTGTCTGTGTTCTTTTTATTTATCTAGGACATTTCATCCAACATTTTCCAACAAACGGGGATCCCAATTTTGACATTAAAAGGGTGAAGCCTCCAACAGGCATTTCAAAGTTCATGCTTGTTGCTAACCCAAATGGCTCCTATGCACTGCCAAGTGGGGTATTTGTTGTGTTGAGGCCCAATGAGTAATTTTAAAAAATAAAGTATCTTAAATTCTCATGAATTACAAGGCATATTTCAACTGGTGACCATGGAAAGTTAAATTTCATTGATAAGTTTCACGTAGCATAATAATACATGTCTATGGAAATTTCAAAATCATGGATTGCTAATGGAATGACTGATCTTGCAGAGCTGCTTTTGAGAAGGAAGTTGAAGGGCTTCCATCTGGTCATTCTGTTAGTGATTTTCCACCTAAATTACATTTCCCATTATGTAAAGAAGTAATGAAGGATGTTGTTCTAACTAGCAAATGTTTCTTTAAAAGCTACTATGAAAAATGTATGACAATTTAGAGAGAAAATTATACTTTGGTCTTATGTACTATTTTTTCACGCAGTGCATAGCTTATGGTATATGCTTGTTTTTGTAGCACATGTTGATAAACATTATCTATTTTTTTTGTATTTAACATTTCGATCAAGCATTAGGGAACAAAGAAGGATGTGTTCATTATATTGCACGAGTTAGCTACTTCAATGTGAACAAAGAAGGATTTGTTCATACTAGGAAAATGAAAATTTGCATAGAACAAAGTTGTATGAGGGATCTCATCTTGAAATACAAACTTGAATATATATTTTCATTTCTTTGTTTTTTATGACAACTGAAATAAATTTGAAATTTTAAAATGCCTTTCTAAGTTGATCATGAAAAGTTGGCACACAATCTGTATAGAAGAATCCAAAGCTTAATTATGTGCCATTTCAAAGCTTCATTCAATAGGTGAACAATCAATTATAGATATGCATATTAGTTCATTTGTTTCATGTTTATTAAAATGAAAGAGTTTCATGTTTTTTCTCACTCTTAGCCACATTCCTTTTTGTTTCCATTTGGTAATCTTGGGCAGTGACATCATCGTCAGACAACTTTTATCCTAAGAATGATCATGAAGATAGGGTTGCTATTCATATTATGCTTTGTTAGCAATCTAGTTATCTTGAAAGTTGTCTTATACATATAAGCTTATAAATTTTTTCCCCAAGTAAATGGTGGGGATCTCATAGTTGTTTAAGGTGGACAAGAGAGACTGTCTGATTCATAGTGTACTATTATGTTTGATTTGCCACAACTCCGCAAAGTTTCACTGTTAAGGATCATAATTTGAATTATCTAGTTAGAGCTATAAGCTATCATCTTTAAACTTGAAAAAATGAGTGAGATAGATGAGAAAGGTTTGATTTGATGGTAGGAACGAATTAGCTCCAAAGCATTTAATTGGTTGACACTAATGCCATTTCTATGATCTCTTGTAAAATCAACCTGATTGTAGGGATTTCTTTTATTTAGGTGTATCCTTGATGCTTGATGCCTCCTGAAATTAAAAATAGTGTTTTTGAGAAAGATATGATGAAGACATCAAATACATTGCATCTTGTATCATTTTGATGATTTAAATTCAAGTTTTAACTTTTGATGAGCGAGGTTGTAGATGAAAAGCTTTCACAAAATTACTATCTAATGGCACTTGACTCTTGCTACAAAGGACTTTGTAACAAGTGAGTTTTTGGATTCTTAGATACACATTCTTAAGTGATGCAAAGAAAGGACTCAAACACAAATCACTTGACACATTTGATCCAATGATTCATCACAAACAAGGACTAGTTGCTCTCTAGTTCATTTTAGGCACATTACTCTTGGACTGTTCAAACAATGTATGGCATTCAAAAAGAACAAACAACATGATTAAGGATTTCTTGGGATTTTCAGTCCTCGTACAACACATATTAATGAATTTCCAACCAATCATAATCCAAAAAAGCATAGATTTCATTGAACCCTCAAGTAGCTAGGCTTTCAAGATAGTTTTCATGCAAATTAGAACAAACAGACATTAATAACTCCTTGTGGACAAAAGAAATCGTCCTAAGATCTTGGAAACCATTAGAATATGTAAAAACAAAACTTTTTCTGAAAATTTTAGCATTTTCCACCATGCCAATTGAGAGAAATGATTTTTTTATCAAACTGGAAACCCTAATTTCTTAACATGACCATCTAGAGCATTTTTTCCATAACTTTCTCAAATTAACTCCAAATGAGACCAAACCAAAATAATTTGAATCAAAAAACATATCCCTAACTTTTCCAATGACTTACCCAACTGCACCAGGTCATAAAAATCTATACAAATATGTTTTCTTGCTACAAAATAGTGAAAATCCTCAACTATTGACACTAAAAATGCTATAACTTTTGCAAAACGTAATGAAAATTCACCAAATCAAAATAATTTGGAAGATTGAAGTATTAATAAAATTTTCCAACTAGTTTCATATCTGTAGCAATCTATACTCTATCGTGTAACATGAATTACAGACTGTTGCACACAGAAAACACAAGGAAAAATGTGCAAAACTGATCTTCTTTCATTCCATCACTTCCTCTACCAACTTGGCATGAGAATACATCCCTTACATCAAAATTAAAACCTTTTACAACTTTCAAACTGACACCTAACTCCCATTAACCAACTTTGCAAAATTGCATTTGATAACATTGACAAGTTTTTGCAACTTTTGACAACTTTTGCATTTTTTGAAAACTTTGCACCTAATCACCCAAAACTAATCCAACATGACCCCAAATGACCTTAAATGGTCCAAATTGACCTTATTGAACCAAAAAAAACCAAAATTCAAAATTTTATGAAATGACGACAAAGATGGCAAGATGGATGCCCCTGGATCAGCCTCATTATCAATAAGCATTATATATATACTCAAATAACTACCCACAACCACTAAATGGATGATATCAAGGCACCCCCAAAAAATATACATGTGTACTATTTCTAGTGTCTACATATTCATCAATCAATTTCTCAAGTTCATGCTCATTGATTTGCTCATATGTAGATTTTTTAGCTTCACTTTGTCAAGATAAATATCCTTATCAAATATCACCTCAATATAATGGACTTGGCCCTTTCTAAGGCATCTAAAATCAATTTTTTAAGGCTCCTTAAAAGAGAAACATGATTTTTTCCTTGTAAATTAATTTATGGTGTAACCATCCAACTTATTCACTATAAAAGGATACAATATAGTTTTATAAGGCTATGAGTTGAAACTTCCTTTTTGAAAGATTCCCTTCTATGATATAGGAGTGGGTGGTATTGGATGAGATTACATTTTTTTCCCTAGTATTATGACAACTCAAGTTTCAAAGCCTTCTTAATAGCTTCTTGAAGCAATGATGGTACAAAGGCCTTAACTAAATCCTTGAGTGGTTCATATACACCATCAAAAAATAGAAAAGTGATATTAGTTTCTAATACATTAGCTATCATAAATATAACTTGATAAATTTTAACTACATTTGTATCTATTGAGGTTTATTTTTTATTTTAGAAATGTATCTTAAATAATATTTATCATCCTTTTTCTCAAATATATGCAATATAATTTGGTTAAAATCATCAAATGTTTACATATAAGTTCATGCCCTTGTGTGACTAGACCATGGTTCCAACAATGATAGGCAACACCCCACAAAGGTAATGTGGAAAACTAGATGGAATATTCTTCTATCACAAGGTTGAGTAGGAAGTAGGCGCACAAACTTTGTAACCAAGCCTAATAAAATATATTGTTGTTATCTTTTTTTTTTTTTAGACTGCAGGAATCAGGTAGCACGACCCCCTATAAACTGCAGTGCGCCTGGTAAACTTTTTAACGTGACCGGCGGCGCTGACGCAACACACCCTCCGGTACCACGGGACGGGGGAGACTAGAACTCGTGACCAGCAGAGCCGCAACAGAATTACTTAGCCAACCGAGCTAGGGCCCCCGCCCAAAATATATTGTTGTTATCAATAGAGATGAGTATATTTATTTTTTCACCCTTTAATTAAACTATTTCTCATTATTATTCCAATTGATCATCTAGACTCTTTTATGTTGGAAACTCTTAGATTCTCCAAGTAATTGAAAATATATATAGTGGCTTTCAAGTCTTTAAATTTGCTTGATATTATTCAAGAATCCTATCAAGATCCTTTACGCAAGTAGTCTTAGGTTCAAGGTCTTTCTTCTTTCTCTAGAAAAATAGAACTAGTAAGTTTTGGGATGGAGCTCACTGCTAGTTAGTTATTTGAAAATGAGCTTTCTCCTCTTTGTTATGTTCTATTATAACCCTAGTTCTATAAAGGAATAGTGGTGGGTATTTTGTTTTGGATCTATAATAATTAAGTCGATAATTTTGTCATTCTCTCTTGGTCCATTATCAATAAATATGATGTTCTATCTTGCTACATAGAACTACTTATCACAATACTTGAAATAAATAGGTTATTTCGTCATATTTCATACATCTTTCATTACTTTCCATGATTCATAGGTAGGAAAGAAGTTAGATCTAATACCATTGTTATGACTTCAACCAAATTTTTAATATAAAATTTATATTTATCACTTTCTAATAACCAAGATCTCATGAAAGTGGGGTGAGAGCATATGATATGTAAATATGATTATTCGCCATTTTTTTTACCAAGATCTTGTAAGGGTGAGCTAAGATCATATGAAAATGAATAATATTCATTATATTTATTTAAATAACAAATGCAAAAAGATAAAACCATGTGCAAACAAAATGAGTCCTTCACAATCATATCAATGCTAACTATTATTATTATGTGTTTTGGAATATATCAAAGATACATAAATATAGTTATGGTAGAGAAGAAAAAACAATATAATTATATTGCATGCATGTTTTTCCAATCCAAAATATACTTGTTGATAAATAAAATAAAAAACTTTCAACATGCACATATAATATTATAATGGGACTGCCCATAGGAAGCTAAAGGAATTTCATCATCCAATCTCTGGACCCAAGGGTTTTCACCCTGGATTTAATAGATGAACATAAAACTAAACCAATATAAAAAAATATGAGAGATGTAATTCATCTCATGGAAAACCAAGTACCTCAATCTATAACATGCTGAGTGAAATCTTGGGTACCCAAATTCCAACACTGCATGAGTTGTTCTTTCAACATAAAATAGCAAATATAAGATTTATCCTCAAAATTAGTGCCCCATAATTATTCTTTTCCATAAAAAAAATCATGTTAAAAATGTCACTTGTTCAAAGTTTTCATAGATTCCCTTCATGAAATCCCACACTCCATATCTAGAGATGCCAAAATGAAATATTAGTACATCTTATTTAATATTAGACCCATTTTTCACAAAACAAAGCATATTATTAAAATTTAGTTCGTCAACCTCATTAGAAAATAAATGAACAAGACCATATAAATGCATTAATTACAAAGAAACATTACATATTGGTAAAAATTGATGAAGGATAAACTTATGGTTTTTTAAAAAATAAAGGTTTTTTTTCTAAAAAGAGGTTCTCAACACTTTTTTATTTACTTTTGTTGACTTTTTTGTGACACGGGGAATTATAAGAGGCTAATAATGCATTTTCACCATGAAACAAAAAATTGATTATGATTTTGATTGATTTCATGTCACATAGCGTCATATGCTAGATTATAGATCTTAATTAGACAGTCATGTATGGTTATTTATTTTTAGGCACATAAATGTTGTTACATTAAGAAACACATCTTATACTACTTAGTTCCACCTCCAAAATGTGGCATGGGTACCTTTGAACTTACTTATACTTACCCTTGATTGATTTCCTACATCCAAATTTGTAAAAAACAAGTTACAAAATCACATGTGATATAAAGTTGCTTCAAAATTAAAATGTGAAATGATAGCATGAAAAAGGTTACTCACTATTTGTGTAGGTTTAGGGATATTTTGGAAGACATTATTACTCATTTTTGCTGACCAAGAGCCTACAAAATAAAACCCATTTATAAGACATTGTGCATTCTTTATCAATAATTGGCTCAAATTTCTAGTATTATCAAATCAAAGATAAGAGGACATAACTTTTTTGGAGTCCAAAATATAACTATGCCATCTTACATGGATCACTTGCAAGTAAAAAAAATCCTATAGAAGAATTAGCTTATCATATATATAAAATAAGGCTTTCATAGTTTTATTTGTATTCTTGTGTTTGAGTGAGCTCAAGGGATTTTTGAGCTATGATTAAATAACCAAAAATTTGGACATGAAAATACTCTATGGAGAGCTAGCAAGATTATAAGATTATGGCATAAGCACTAGTATAGATGGAACAAGAAGTGAACATTTTTAAAAATCTCTCATTGCCCTACGTTCTAGTATACCTCAAATCTAATAGTTATAGTTAATAAAATTTGGGATGGGTTATTTAAAATAATCATTATTGGGTAGGATTGGGTAGACACTAATTATTTTGTTCTTTCATACACTTTTTAAATCTACTTAGGTCAAAGGGTTGGTTGGAAAGTTGATAATCATGGGGTGCATTTTTTGGTTTTGTTAGTTACTCATTCACCTAGGAAAATTATAACATATCTTGGCGAATGAAGAGAGATAATTGAGTCTTATAGTTTTACGATAGATTTTCCTAATTTTTTTTTTTTGGGGATTTAAAGGGTTATGATTTTTAGAGATTTTTAGATATTAAGAACTTGTCATTGTAAGACCCTTATGTTCAATGTAGTGATGCCACTAAGTAGGGTTTTCTTATAGATTTTTTAAATAACCTTGATATCATGGATCAAAGGATTATACTGTCTACTTATTTAGATAGATAGCTAGGATTCATTGATTCACTTGTCTAGTTGGGTTTACTAAGATATTATTATGTATTAGGTTGTAAGAATGAAACACTTTCTTATTTCCACACATATCTAGAGAGTGGGATGTTACACTATATGATGTTCATTTCATCCTTGGTGTCTTCATCCAAGGTGACAACCTCACTTTGAATAAGGTTATTTTAGATGAGAAATGGTAATATGGGACTCATACTTTATATATTCCCATCTAGATATTGAAAGCATGTTAATCTCAATTCCACATTAAATTATCATTCCATTGTAGAAGGCTACTATATGCCCAATTATCACTAGGTTAACTAGTGACAAGAAGGAACACATTCTTCTTTACAATTGGGATGCCATCATTTAATATATTAAGCAAGGTAGAGTTTATGTATGAGGAATTGATATCTTGGCTTGATTATTTTGCGATTTATGTATAAGGATGCTAATTCTACTATTTTAGTCATCTATCCCTTATTATGGGTACATTCTTAAGCATATCATTCCCTATTTTAGACATTTGTTGATCATATATATCATAACCTCAAAGATTATGAGGTGGGCATGATTAGGGAACTTTAATACCATGACCTAAAATTATAGAAGTTTGAGAGATAATAACATGATTTGAGATCCTTATATTGATATGGTTGATCATTGAGAGATACTAACATGATTTAAAATCCTTATATTGACATTGTTGATCATTAATAAGGGGATGACATAGGTTCATACTTATGCCATGGTGTTGTTACTTTGAAAAATATATAAGAGGGAATCACTCAAGACCCATCCCATTGGTAGACTATTGTATACATTTAGATAGATTCCAATGGTATTTTTTCCCTTAGTGGCTATAGTATATGTTTCTCTCAAGGAAGCCCATGAGATTCCTCACAATGTGGTTCTATGGAATCTAGTCCCATAACATGTACTGCAATGATAATAATTTTAGTGTCATGATAAGAAGATGAGGGATAAAGAGCACATAGTTCAACAAGAGGCTCCATGTTAGGACACTCCTTAACAAGAGAAAAAATAGTAGGGCCTTGCAAGAGTTATAATGTAGACATCATTTGGAAAGAGGGTGATCCTAATGAATATTTTTAATTGTTTCATTTCCTATAATAATAAATATCATATAACTTTTAGAATATTTTTATTAGGTTTTGAACTCACTTTGGTGTCCATCTCCCTTAGCATGCTTTTAGGTTCATTAAAACTCTTTACCTTAACCTTTTTCCACCCATGATGCTAAGGCCTACCTTCCCAAGGTCTTTTTTCTCAAAATTAATGTTACAATTATCATAGTCTTGTCATTCCCCAATGTTTGGATCTTTGTTGAGCTAGAACTATCTAGACATTTGCATGTCATGAAAACCTAGTTTTTGGATCTTTGTTGAGCTAGAACTATCTAGACATCTGCATGTCATACAAACCTAGTGTTTGGACCTTTTTTGAGCAAGAAGTATCTCAACATTAGTGTGATGTGTAGACATTCATGTGTCACACAGATGTCTCATGATAATTCTCAAAATTTTAGTTCTTTATGAGTATTTATTTACCTATCACCTACCTAGTTTGTAGGTAAGAACTCTAGAACAAATTCAAATAGATCCCTATCTCCCTTATCTCCTTCCATTTTATCCATTTTTAAATGTATCTTCAATATCTCTTGCAATTTCTCATTATATCAAGTTACCACACTCTTACCAACTATTTTATATGTTGTTTCCAACACTTTTAGTAGTTTACCAACATTTTATGAACCGTTTGTGAAGAATTTAAATTTCCATTACATTCTTGAGGAGTTTAGTAGTATCTATCAACAAGACTCTTGCCTTGATTGACCTCATCAAGATTAGAAGGTGATTTATATTGTTATCTTTTTCTAGCTTCTCACTTTATATTTCATTTTATCATGGTAGATGCTTGTTGTTGCTATCTTTGGCACCTAGATTATCACATCCTTACTCTCAACACTCTCATTTTTATTCTAAGTTTATATTAATTTCATTTGTTATTACTTTTTCAATTCCTAGTTATAAATAGGATATTATCACACACTTTATATTAATATTTATTCATTTGTCTACTTGAGTTATCGCTTCCTTTCTTTCAACACTCTCATTATCATTCTAGGTTTGCATTACTTTAATTTATAATTACTATGTCAAATCCTAGTCACAAATAGGATAGGATCACATAATTTATATCAATATTTCTTCATTTGGCTACCCATTCATGTTGGAAAACTGAACTACATGCTTGACCATTCTTGGAAAGCTCCTTTGTAGCCCAAAAATTTCCTTCATTTTAGCTTGCAAGTTATTTTTGGGAACACCTTATCAAAACTAGGTTTGTTGTTCTCTTCTCTTTCTTTATCATTTTATTTCATTTAAATCATAGTTTATATTTTTTTTTCTTATCTTTGTTATCCCTATAAGTTATTGGCATTTCTAGTTTTACTTGTTTGTAGATTGAACTTGGTTTTGGAAGCTAAGAAATATTTTTTGGGAAGTTGATTTGCAAAAAGCATACAAACAAATTCACACTATGTAGATGTCTAAATGTCATGCAAGAATCTAGGCTAGATAGCTTTATCTTTCTACATAGATTGTCTCTCTATGCACTCTTTTTTATTTTGGTGCTAGTTTCTTATTACTTCATTTTTATAGCATTAAACAATATTTCTTTCTTTTCAACTCTTTGATTTATCTAGTTGATTTAATTTTCATACTTTTAAAACATTTTCCTAGGTTATTAAAAAAAAATACTCTTGAAATAATAATAAAACAATTCAAAACTTTTCATTTCAAAATTTTGGCTAACCTAGGAGGTAATATTGGAAAGATTGAATAATTTATAGAGTTCATGCACTTTCTAAGTTATTTTAAACTTTTCCTCTATTATATTTTGGTGAACTTAGTGATCTTATTCCTTTCTTTCAAAAATATTCTAAAATTCTAAGAAATTAAAAATTAAAAAACTCTAAAAGAAAAAATAAATCACATTCTTGGTTATGTGTTGTAATATATTTTATGAGTTTTATAGCCCAATAACTCTATTTATATAACAATATTTGAATAATTTTGATAAATATTAACATGCCTTATTCTAAAACTCACATAAATCTAATTTGCATAACTTGCAAATTTTCTAATTTATCTTTCTACTTAAACAACACAACTTTTCCCCAATTACTTGCATCTCCTAGAAAATATTTTTACGATGTGTAGGGGGGCTTCAAACATAAATCCTACCTTAATCCAAAGTTACATAACTTGGAGATCCTTCTTCTCAAGTTTAAAAACATGTAATTCTAATGGGGACATATGAGATTCTACTAAAACTTTATTAAGGAGTAACCATCTCAACATGTGATCTCCAAAAAGTGATACCTCAAGCTTCAATCGATTATATAAATATCCATGATCACACATCCAATCATAGCATGCCATCTAAACTCTAAGTGAAACACTACAATACCCATAACATCCCAAAAAAAATGATCACTACACTCAATACTAGAATAATATCACAAATCATCACCAAATATCCCTCTATACAATTGGTACAAAAACAAGGAAATCTTCATGGCATCATGGTCTACATATCCACAAAATAGGACCATGTATATCTAACGAATTTTTTTTATCCCAAGCTCACCTATATCATTCCAAAACTCTAATGCATACTCAATATTTCACCATAGGACAATAACATCCATCCTCTAAATCAAGGATCGTATATATCAAACTAGAAAATCATAACCAACACCTTAAAAAAAGACTCCAAGAGTCCTCCATGGTAACAAGATGTCAACATATCCAAACCACATGAAAATAAGCATCTCTTGTCAATAGAACTAAATATTTCAAAGAACTCTCACTATGAACTAGTAAAAAAATCCAATAACTCCTCCATCTACCAGAAACCACTACAAAATATTATTCATCATTGAGTGATGAATCTAAATAATTGTGAAAGATCTCATTGAGCCATGATACCAAGATACTAGAAGCACTGTAGTTTATGGGGGGGTACCAGATTCCTGTAGTCTAAAAAGGTAAAAATATGACCTCTTAATCAAGATAAATAATCACCTACAAATTGGGAATTAAACCATCACCATCAATAATGTATCCACATAAATAACTATTCCATGCTAAATATGGATATCCACACCCTATGTAAATGTTTCTAAACCCTTTTCAAAAAACCTATAGTGAACATATCTTACAATCATGACATTCTATGGCACCACACTTATTTGAACCATTTTGTCAAACTTTCACATGCCTTGTCTATGCTTCCACATTTCACATGTATAAAGTGTTGTATATAAATTTTATCATGAAAGATAAAAACAATGAAAATAATATGAATCATCAATCAAATTATGCTTGTACATTTCTCATATGTATAGAAGAGGTGTTGACGCTTTTAAAAAAAAAAAAAATTGCTTTCAAATCAAGGGTTTGCTTCTTCTTTTTCTAAAGTTGAAACACTCGTTGCACCCATTTCCAAAGGCTTTCAAATATAAATTTCAAAGCTAAAGCATAGACAAGGCTATCTATCTTGCAAATTTTAGAAGCAAATTTTTTTCTGATATCTCTTTGATTGATTCTTGAAGGGTGGAGCAATGTAGGTGAATTTTTGTTCTTGGTTTGGATTTGATAAATAGAGTTCAATGTTTATAGTATCTTAACTCTTAAGTTTGACATTATTTATAATAAAAAGTGATAATTGACTGAAACTTGATATTACGTCAACTTTTTTTTTCAGCCAAACATTGTTGAAATACCTCAATGCTAAACCAGTTGCAACTTGGAAGTTTGTGGTTCATTTAGTAACAGTTTATGGAAAATGGTAAATAATAATTATTTAACCTTTATTTTCTTAGGTATAAGCTATATTCTAAATGATAAATCTAAAGATTTATTATCTAACCTTGTTGAAACTAAGAGGTGAATAAGTACGAGATTTCTAGATACAAAACGTTAATGTTCTATTTATTTTAACACTATTTAACATAGTATTAGCTGATTTATAGTGATGATAATCATTGCTCATGCAGAAATCAAGAAATGGTGAAGTGGCATGACCCTAGAATAGATGCAATGACTTATCTCCATCTGAAGTTAGAAAATAGGTAAGTAAGAGCTTTAATTTTCAACAACTATTGAGCTAAATGGTCAAAATATTCTAGGTTTTAATTTATAAAGAAATTGAATCAAATGAGAATAATAGTGAAGTTTCCTAATACATAGTTAAGATTAGAAGATTATTTATTTCGTGACAATTTAAATATTAAATGTAGTCTGAAGTCTTTATAGCCAAAAAAAACAAATTTATTGTGATAATATTGGTGATATGCCACTGATATATTAGTTAATATTGCAATCAAACTTTTGGTCAATGAAATTTAAGAAAGTTGCAATATTTTCCATAAAATGTCAAGAATTCTAGTGAAATTTGATCATATGTTACAATAATTTGAAGATATTTGCTTTTGTGAGATTCCTCCTTAGTTTGTGATTGGTTTTTTATGAATTAGGAATTTTTGTCCAAGAACAACATGTTTATTAGATTTGCCACTCTAGCTCTGGTAAGACAGTTGAGTTCTCACCACATGATGTGGTTATTCGAGACCTTCATGATCCTGACTTGGTTGTGGCTACTGGGAGTGTGGATTCTGCATCACGCTTATACAAATTTGATTGTTTTTGAGAGTTTTTTTTTTCTTGCTTTTTGATTCTACCTTAGGCATCCATATGTGCGACAGGAGTTTCTTTATTGTGGGGGGGCCTTCTAGTCTCTTTCTCTTTCTCCTATGGAGACCATTGTACATGTACTTATATGATAGAAGCTGTCTATGGGGGGTCTTATGTTATCCACCTCTTATCCTTCTGTTATTAGTACATTTATTTCTTTCATCTCTTTTTGGAGTAGAGTTTTTCCCATGAGGTTTTCTCTACTTCTCCACTTTACAGAGATTTGGTTGTAATTGGGTACCTGATCAGGCCTTGTTGCCGGGACCCAAGTTTACTTTCTTGCATTGTAGTTACCTTTGCTTTCTTGCACATGTTTGTAACTGCACTTTTGCTCATCTTAAGGGGGGGTGTTAGAGTAAAGGTTTTAATTTAATCATGTTGATTAAATTACCTTTATTCCTCTCTTAAGATTTCACTTTAGTTGCATTTTGTGACATTTAATAATTATATTAATTATTAAATGTCTACCTATTAGGGTTTCTTTTAGGGTTGCACAATATCATTTTATAAGGATTCATCATTGTAATTTATCTCTCTCGGATGAATACATTTTTCAGCTTTCAGAGCACTCTTGCTTGTTTGTCTCCATCTCTTCTTTCTGTGACAGGGTATTTGCATGCAGGTGATCTTCGGGGTCTGTGAAGTTGGCTTTCTCAACTTCTACATGGTATCAGAGCCCTTAATATAGTTTTTTTGAAATTGATTTTTTTTTTTAAAAAAAATTTGCAGAAAAAATCAGATGATTTTTTTCACCTCGAATTGCGTGCAGACGCGAACAGGGCCGTACGAGAAAAAAAACTGCCTCAGAAATCAACTGTTTAGATTTTGACGATTTCACAGTCGATCTTAGGGTTTTTGGCCATTGCGGACGCAATGGCGATGTTCGTTTGGAATGAAAATGCTCTAAAAAGTTGAACACCCCCTGGATCTGGCAAAAAAGCCCTTTCTTCAAACCCTCACAGATCTGTCAAATGGAAGCCAAATTTGACAAAACAAAGGTCGATCTGGACTATTCCGATAGATCTGGATTCAATGGAGAGGTCTGATTCATGCCAAAATGCTTCTAAAAACTTCCTCCTCCAAAATTTGCAAAGAAAGCAAAGGGGATTCAGATTTGAAGCTTGCAACCCTTGTTGAAGAAGAAAACCTCATAAATCGAGAAGGGTCTGTATAAGCGTGATGCAGAATCCACACTCCCAGTAGCCACAACCAAGTCAGGATCATGAAGGTCTCGAATAACCACATCATGTGGTGAGAACTCAACTGTCTTACCAGAGCCAGAGTGGAAAATCTGATAAACAGATAGACTGTTTGTCGAAATGTAAGGAACCAAAAGCACATCCTGTAGACAACCACCATCCAATGAAATAGTACTTGAACCCTAAACTGAAAGTTGTGCTGAGTCACCAACTGCAATCTATGAAGTAGCACTATGAGCAAGTGCAGTGACTAAATCCTGTGAGTGTGAGATATGGTGTGAAGCACCACAGTCAATAATCCATGTGGATCCTGAAGTTGAGGCTCGCGCAGAAAGAGCATGACCTTTCCCCGTGGATGGAGAAGGAGGCTGAGGTGATGAAATATGATGCTGCTGCATGGTTTCCTCTAAAGCCTCTAATCGTTTATTAGATTTGCCACTCTGGCTCTGGTAAGACAGTTGAGTTCTCACCACATGATGTGGTTATTCGAGACCTTCATGATCCTGACTTGGTTGTGGCTACTGGGAGTGTGGATTCTGCATGCATGAGGTTTCCTCTAAAGCCTCTAATCGTTTATTAGATTTGCCACTCTGGCTCTGGTAAGACAGTTGAGTTCTCACCACATGATGTGGTTATTCGAGACCTTCATGATCCTGACTTGGTTGTGGCTACTGGGAGTGTGGATTCTGCATCACGCTTATACAAATTTGATTGTTTTTGAGAGTTTTTTTTTTTCTTGCTTTTTCATTCTACCTTAGGCATCCATATGTACGACAGGAGTTTCTTCATTGTGGGGGGGCCTTCTAGTCTCTTTCTCTTTCTCCTATGGAGACCATTGTACATGTACTTATATGATAGAAGCTGTCTATGGAGGGTCTTATGTTATACACCTCCTATCCTTCTGTTATTAGTACATTTATTTCTTTCATCTCTTTTTGGAGTAGAGTTTTTCCCATGAGGTTTTCTCTATTTCTCCACTTTACAGAGATTTGAATGTAATTGGGTACCTGATTAGGCCTTGTTGCCGGGACCCAAGTTTACTTTCTTGCATTGTAGTTACCTTTGCTTTCTTGCACATGTTTGTAACTGCACTTTTTGCTCATCTTTAAGGGAAGGTTTTAATTTAATCATGTTGATTAAATTACCTTTATTCCTCTCTTTAAGATTTCACTTAGTTTCAGATTTTGTGACATTTAATAATTATATTAATTATTAAATGTCTACCATTAGGGTTCTTTTAGGGTTGTACAATATCCTTTATAAGGATTCATCATTGTAATTTATCTCCTGATGAATACATTTTTCACCTTTGTGAGCACCTTTGCTTGTTTGTTCCACTTTCTTCTCTGCGGATAGGTATTTGCATGTGATCTTCTAGGTCTGGTGAGTTATCAACTTCTTACATGGTATCAAAGCCTGCACCAGCTTCTTGTTCAGATTTATGAAGAATTTGGAGCCTGTGTCTGATAGGCTTTGCTGTGTTGATTTTTTTTGTGGATCTCAGTAGCTCTTATTTTAAGTATTTTGTCTAAACTACTCCTGCATTAGATCAAGAAAGCACCTCAAAACCTATATTTTCATATAGAGGTTGAAAGCCCACTTACATCAAGTTGGACGAGGCAAAATTTCCTCCTACCTGTAGTCAGACGCCCCTGCATGCAGCTCAAGGTGAAAATTGTGAAAATTCAAAAAAATAATAAAAAATTAAACTTTTATTATTTTTGGGCGTGCCATGTTAAAAAGTGGTCGCCACCTAATTTCAAGCAATTCATGCTGCCCCTTCGCCATGTTTCATGAAATACTGGCCAATCACATCGATTTTTGTTTTCAGACTGGCCATGGAGTTCTTTCAAATTAAGCTCTTCAAATTTCAAGGAAGTTTTCGGCCACTGCTGGGCTTTGTGAAATTCCCAGCCCCGGTTCTGAGACCAAAGGTCTGGCCACAGCCAACCCCCTGGGTTTGTCATGTGACCAAATAGGTCTTGTGAAATTTGAGGGCTGTGAATTTTTTTTTTTTTGCCTTTCAACCTACCTTCACGGAATCAGGTGTAAAATGGGCATTTTAGCTCAGATTTTCGAATGGAAATAGGCGTTGGAAAGCTAGTTCTGAGCCCGATCTAATTGATGGAGGTCTTTTTTTCTCTCTTCTATAACTTTTTCTTGTTGAAGTTAATTGCACACATTTGTTTGCAGATCTCTTGCGTGGAAGGCCCTGCGGGCCATTAATGCCATCTGCCGGCGGCTTTAATGCCACCGGCGGCGGTCTCTAAACCGCCGGTTTTTTTATGATTTTTGTAAAATAAAAAAATCAAATCAAAGTTTTTTAATATATTTTTTTAAGCAAAAAATATATATTGTAATTTTTTTTATTGTTTTTTTAATAAGAAAAACAATTTTATTTTGTTCTGTATTTTGCTTTTGTGCAAAAATAATGCACCAGAATTGAGAAATTTTTCCATCACTAAAATTCATGACTCCAGAGGTGTTTTTCCTAAATTTGGCAGAGTTTTCTTTTTTGCCCACTTAGCCCCTCTCCGTTGGGCTTTTCAAATTTGCACCCAATATTCCAGAGGCCATATCTCGGCCATACGGTGGGCTTTTTTAGTGCATTTTTTTTTCAAATGGGGTAGAATTTTGTGCTCTTCGCATTGGTGCAGGTATTTTCCAGTTTTGACTTCTGGTTTTTTCCAGAATTCTATTTTCTCAGTGTTGTTGCTGTTTAGCTCTTGTTTTGGAGACTTTGACGGGCCATATCTTTTGCATCCAGACACATTTTTGGGTGCCGTTTTTTTTGAAACTGCATATTTTTTCATGTACTTCATCATGGTGCTACCAGTTTCCTCTTTTTCTGTAAGAGAATTGTATTTTTAGCATGTTTTCCTATTTGGACATTGTAGACATTATGGGCTCACTTTGCATGTGTTTCTCTTTTGTAAACGCACTGAGATAAAGTGCCTCAACATTGTATGTGTAGTATTGGGTTTCTTGTACATCATTTTGTGCCATATTTTGTACTCGCACTGTACTATAAAGTGCCATGGGGGGTTGTGTAGTGCCTTTGTTTTGCCATCACACCTTTGTTCGGTGAGTGTCCCTCCACGACAACAGTGGATCCATATGATTCCAGCCTCATGTATGTGTGCTTTGTTTTGCACACCACTTTTTCAGTTGCAAGTGCTTTTTTGTGCACTTTCAGATGCTCTTGGTTTCTCTTCATGCACTACTTTCTAGCATTCAGTTTCAGTGTACCTATCACGCCTCTCCCTTTTCAGCATTATGGGGGGGTTTCTACTGTTGGTGTTAATGCTTCCTTGGTTTCGCCTTGGAAGGAATCTTCCATTCTCAGTTGATTAGTGTTCTTCAAACTATTGATTTTTGTCTTCTTGATCCTGATCATCCTATCTTCAGAGGAGGTTCTTCGGCACCGTAGCAGTCATCTTTTGATAGAGTTTGCAGCTTCTTCATGCTTCTGTGATGTTCTACATGTTCTTCTTTTTCAGGACATTTCCTTGATTTGGAGGCTTTTCAGTCCTTCAATCACCTTTGATCTCTTTTTGGAGTAGAGTTTTGTTCCCATGAGGTTTTTTGTATTTCTTCCCTTTATAGAGATCTTCTGTTTGTACATGGGTACCTTACTTGGCCTTGTTTGTCGGGACCCGTCTTTGCTTTCATGCATCTTTTTCTTAGTGTTTTAGCTACTTCCTAAGTTCATCTTAAGAGGGGGTGTTAGAGTAATAAGTTGTTTTACTTAATTAATTTAATCATACTGGTTAATTAATTAAGTCACTTATCACTTTAGTTACTTAAGCTAAACTTAGGCACATTAATAATTAATTAATTATTAATTATTAAGTGTGCACACTAGGGTTTTCCTTTTTAGGGTTTCTTGATCTCCTTTCATAAGGATTTGATCTCATTGTAATTATACATGGGAGAATATCTGAAACTTTCATATCTTCTTGAAAGTTTTCTCTCTTCTGTAAATTTTTCTTGTTGAAGTTAATTGCATACATTTGTTTGCAGATCTCTTGCGTGGAAGGTGTATTTGTTTGTGTTTGATCCTGTGGTTCGTGGTTTTGTGCTTGTTTCACAATTCTAACATGTTAGAGTAAAGGTTTTAATTTAATCATGATTAAATTACCTTTATTTCTCTCTTAAGATTTCACTTTAGTTTGCATTTTGTGACATTTAATAATTATATTAATTATTAAATGTCTACCTATTAGGGTTTCTTTTAGGGTTGCACAATATCCTTTTATAAGGATTCATCATTGTAATTTATCTCTCTCGGATGAATACATTTTTCAGCTTTCAGAGCATCCTTGCTTGTTTGTCTCCATCTCTTCTTTCTGTGACAGGGTATTTGCATGCAGGTGATCTTCGGGGTCTGTGAAGTTAGCTTTCTCAACTTCTACATATTGTATCAGAGCTCCAGACTCACTGCCTCGGCTCTATTTTTGAAGAATTTGATCTGAGGGTTTTGATAGGCTTTCAAAAAAAGTTTTTCAAAGGATTTTTGTGATCTCGTAGCTCTATTTTTTGGGTGTATTTGGGCTCTAAACGGACTCCTCATTGCTGATTCAGAGTGCACCTAAAAACCTATATTTTCATATAAGGCAAGCCCAGTTTGGCTACTGTTGATCCGGGAGGCAAAAATTTTTTACCCAGGGGCTGTACGGCCCCCAAGCACGCAGTTCGAGGTGAAAAATTGTGAAAAATTCAAAAAAAATAATAAAAACATCAAACTTTTATTATTTTTTGGGCGCTTACAGTTTAAAAAGTGGCCGCCACCCACCCGCCACCCGGCGGCCACCCTTCCTCCACCCGCGAGCCGTTGGGTTACCACCGCCACCGACAGTCTTTGTTTTTGCGCCACCGCTAAGCCTTCAACCCCCGCAGGTTTCTCAGTCTTCAGCGCCCGCGGGCTTTGTAGCCCCCAGCCCTGGTTCTATTAGTGACCAAAGGCTCCGCCGCGCGCCAGCCCCCTAGTCGGTCATGTGACTAGGGGCCGAAGGTCTTAGCCCCTGAGGGCTGTGAATTTTTTTTTTTTGCCTTTCAACCTACCTTCACGGAACCGGGTGTAAAATGGGCATTTGAATGGATTAAATGGAAGAGACATGCTGGAAAGTTGGTCTTAAGTCTGATCTAATTGATGGATAGTATTTTTTCTCTTCTGTAACTTTTCCCTTTGTTGAAGTTAATTGTGCATACATTTTTGCATCTTCATGGAAGTAAATTCTCAAGGGGCTCCATTAATGTCATTCACAAGTGCCTTTTAATAAGCACCAACAAGGCCTCTTAAACTGTCTATTTTTTACATTTTTAAAATAAAAAATCAAATCAAAGTTTTTTAATATATTTTTTTTAAACAAAAAATATATATTGTAATTTTTTTTATTGTTTTTTTAATAAGAAAAACAATTTTATTTTGCCCTGGTATTTTGCTTTTTATGCAAAATAATGCACTGTAATTGGAGAAATTTTTCCAGCATCACTAAAATTGGCGGACCTCCAGATATGGAGGTGTTTTTCCTAAATTTGGCGGAGTTTTCTTTTTTGCCCACTCAGCCCCTCTCCGTTGGGCTTTTCAAATTTGCACCCAATATTCCAGAGGCCATATCTCGCCCATACGGTGGGCTTTTTCAGTGCAATTTTTTTGAAATGAGGTAGAATTTTGTGCTCTTCGCATTGGTGTAGGTATTTTCTTGTTTTGACTTCTTTTTTTTCCAGATTTCTATTTTCTCAGTGCTGTTTCCGTTTAGTTCTCATTTTGGAGACTTTGACGGGCCATATCTTTTGCATCCGGACACATTTTTGGGTGCCATTTTTTTTGAAACTGCATGTTTTTTTGTTTACTTCATCATGGTGCTACCAGTTTCCTCTTTTTCTGTAAGAGAATTGTATTTTCAGCATGTTGTCCTATTTGGACATTGTAGACATTATGGGCTCACTTTGCATGTATTTCTCTTTTGTAAACGCACCGAGATAAAGTGCCTTAGCATTGTATGTGTAGTATTGGGTTTCTTGCACATCATTTTGTGCCATATTTTGTACTCGCACTGTATTATAAAGTGCCATGGGGGGTTGTGTAGTGCCTTTGTTTTTCCATCACACCTTTGTCTGGTGAGTGTCCCTCCACGACAACAGTGGATCCATATGATTCCAGCCTCATGTATGTGTGTTTTGTTTTGCACACCACTTTTTCAGTTGTAGGTGTTTTTTTGTGCACTTTCAGATGCTCTTGGTTCCTCTTCATGCACTACTTTCTGGCATTCAGTTTCAGTGTACCTATCACGCCTCTCCCTTTTCAGCATTATGGGGGGTTTCTACTGTTGGTGTTAATGCTTCCTTGGTTTCGCCTTGGAAGGAATATTCCATTCTCAGTTGATTAGTGTTCTTCAGACTATTGATTTTTGTCTTCTTGATCCTGATCATCCTATCTTTAGAGGAGGTTCTTCGGCACCGTAGCAATCATCTTTTGACAGAGTTTGCAGCTTCTTCATGCTTCTGTGATGTTCTACATGTTCTTCTTTTTCAGGACATTTCCTTGATTTGGAAGCTTTTCAGTCCTTCAATCACCTTTGATCTCTTTTTGGAGTAGAGTTTTGTTCCCACAAGGTTTTCTCTATTTCTCCTCTTTATAGAGATCTTCTGTTTGTACATGGGTACCTTACTTGGCCTTGTTTTTCGGGACCCGTCTTTGCTTTCATGCATCTTTTTCTTAGTGTTTTAACTACTTCCTAAGTTCATCTTAAGGGGGGGTGTTAGAGTAATAAGTTGTTTTACTTAATTAATTTAATCATATTGGTTAATTAATTAAGTCACTTATCACTTTAGTTACTTAAGCTAAACTTAGGCACATTAATAATTAATTATTTATTAATTATTAAGTGTGCACACTAGGGTTTTCCTTTTTAGGGTTTCTTGATCTCCTTTCATAAGGATTTGATCTCATTATAATTATACATGGGAGAATATCTGAAACTTTCATATCTTCTTGAAAGTTTTCTCTCTTCTGTAACTTTTTCTTGTTGAAGTTAATTGCGTACATTTGTTTGTAGATCTCTTGCGTGGAAGGTGCATTTGTTTGTGTTTGATCCTGTGGCTCGTGGTTTTGTGCTTGTTTCACAATTCTAACATGTTAGAGTAAAGGTTTTAATTTAATCATGTTGATTAAATTACCTTTATATTTCTCTTAAGATTTCACTTTAGTTTGCATTTTGTGACATTTAATAATTATATTAATTATTAAATGTCTACCTATTAGGGTTTCTTTTAGGGTTGCACAATATCCTTTTATAAGGATTCATCATTGTAATTTATCTCTCTCGGATGAATACATTTTTCAGCTTTCAGAGCATCCTTTCTTGTTTGTCTCCATCTCTTCTTTCTGTGACAGGGTATTTGCATGCAGGTGATCTTCGGGGTCTGTGAAGTTGGCTTTCTCAACTTCTACATGAATAACAAAGTAATAGGCTCTAGACTCCTTTGGTGGGGTGCATCGGCTTTGGGCTACATTTTTGGGGCTACAAAATTATATTTGACCCTAGTCTATCTCCCTTGTACTTATTTGCTCATAATAATACTTTTTCCTATGAGATTTATTCTAAAGTTTGTGCTTCTTCTACTTTGATAGAGAGTTGTAAATTCATTGTCAATTTTTCCAAAATAATTTCAACCCAATCTTCTCTTAGTCATGGACACAGGGATGTGATATTCCTAGCATAATCAATGAATTTGAAGCCTTGATTTGTGTATTTTCAATTGATTTTTATTTGTATATGAATATTAAGAGTTGTGCATAATTGTTGATGTTTGAGTGCTGCATGTGACAATTTAAAATTAGGTTTGGGACTCTCTTGATTTAGATGGAAAGTTCTCAATATGTGATTTGTTATTTTTGTGATTTTTAACATTGATAGTAAATGTTTGAAATCAATCTAAATGTTAAAATAACAATACGAATGAATCAATTTACGCGATTTTCAAAAGTGTTTGAATGCTTAGAAATATTGAAATTATAAATGTTTTGAACTACACTAGATGTTGAATAAGCAATATTAGAATAAATAATATAGATAGAATACCTTTGCTTTTGACGAACTAAATCTAAACGTTTATGCTTCCTAAAGTGATTTATGTAAGTAAATTATATTTTTGTGTTACATGATTTTATATACATGAGGAAAAAAAAGGGGGAGGTGGTGTAGGTTATCCTACAAATGTAAATATATAAATCAACTAATTATTGAATTTATTCTCCTTTTTCCAAATAGTTCATGAGTCTTGTCTATGTGCCACGTTTTGCACACATGTCAAACAGGGCAATTGCAACGATACATCTGTCAAAAAATTCTTCTATCATACACACTTCGATGGATGTCTATTCCCTCTTTTTCAAAAAAATTATATACTTTGGTCAATGTTCATACCCGGTTTTTTGGCTGAGAACCTCCCAATTTGAGCGCAGGAAGAGTGGAGGCTGGCAAAGGTTATGGAATTTGAAGTTATGCCTGCAAATTTCACCTGCATAGAGAGTTCGCTGATAACATGGAAAAGTGGCTTACTTTGAGGTTCTGCACAAATTGTGTTATGCAGTCATTAATGTCAAAACAAAAAAAAAGAGGTAGACTTTGCAGGTATGTTTACGTTTTTAGTATCGAATTGTTGTTATGGAATTATGTTTGGTTCAGTTAATGAAAGTGATACTGAAATGCTTGCGTATAAATTTATAAAGCTGGATATATTCATTTTGACAGTGGTTACTCTTTAGATATCTGAATCTGAAATTGTTAATTAAATAATAAATAATTAAAATGAATAGTTGAGTTTCTTTCAGTCTTCAAATTTGATGGAGGGTTTCAATTGCTGGTTAGTATTTAAAGCCTCTGCAACAAACCCATTTTTGTGTACAAATTGCAATCTTGCATTCCATGAGATCACATTTCTCCGAGGCATTCTGTTAATCAGTTCACACGCCTTGTCCATGCATCCACATTTTGTTTTCCCTGTCGTTTTTTTGGTTTCGGTTCCTCCAAACTCTTTCTTGTTGGTACTGACCTTTCAATTCTCCAATTTGGCGAGCTGCAGCCTGGCAAAAAAAAAGGGGGGGGGGTGTTTCATCAGCATGTTTATTTATAAATAGAAAATTACGGCCAGGATTTTAATAATGAGCACATTTTGGTTTTAAAAATTACAACAAAGAGTATGTTTATTAAAATGAAAATTTACCTTCAAGAATCTAATAACGAGCACATTTAGATTTTAATAATTAGGGCAAAGAGTATGTTTATTAAAATGAAAATGGACCGTCAAGAATCTAATAATGAGCACATTTAGGTTTTAACATTATGACATCTTTTACCCTACTGCTTGCATGGGTCCACAACCAATAATTTTATTTTTAGCAAGTTTCAATTATCTTGTTATTCTAGTACCCAACAGGTCTTCAACATGGCAGTATCCAATGCCTTAACCAATATATCCAGTATTCTCATTGTTCACAGTTGAGGGATTTAATAGATTCTGTGCATAATAAGAAAACGCTAATTTTGCTGGCTACAGAGATGACCTGTTATATCTACTATAAGAATCTTTGAATGTGTATGTGCATTGATTTGTATCGTAGTAACAGTGTTTAAACAATGCAGACTGTTTTTATAGTAGCAGTAAATTCCATACTTTTTTAAAAACTCCTTGCTAAATAAATTAGCATAGTATTACCTGAAAAAGAGGAATGGATGTCAATAGAATGTAAGATTACATAACTTTTCAATACCATTAAAGTGGAGGCTAAATATCATTAAATTTTATTTTATTTTGAAGTCAAGACTGGTATGGTGCCGCCAATCCCTCATACTTAGTTCACTTCTCATTTTGCTTTACAGTATTTAATTTAACCATTTCAGAATGTGGGTCATTGTTAAAATCTTAGAACACAAAAGGAGATTCACCTGTCATATCCCCTCAATACTTTGTTAATCATTTTGCATGACCCCTAGCCCTGACGTAATTTGGACTAGGGGTGGAACTTCGAACTTTAATATGTGAACATGTATAAGGGCTTGTGTGTGTGCGTGTGAGTGTGTGTTAAATAGGAACCTTGATGTTATTAGTATTAATGTGATTATCAATCCTATTATGCTATTTTAATTTAATGCACTGAATGTTTGGATTAACGCGGACTAATGATTTGGTTGTTGTGTTTGTGTGAGGTTTATCGTTGGATGCAGGTACCAGGGGTGCAAAGTGAGGTGGATTATGTGGTTCCGTTGGATGAAGAAAGGTAATTGGTACGTCATTCTAGTGTTGACCATGCCTGTAGTTTTGTCAACCGGAGGTTCATTCAAACCCAAGCCTTAGACAAATAATAATCGTCATAGTTATTCATTCCGACTAGGCAGAGTCATTAAGATAATCTAAATAGTTCCAGCTAAATTAAGGATCTTGCTTGATATGGGAAATTCACTTGGAATGGTAATAGATAACATACTAAAAATAAATTAAAATAAATAAATACGTATCTAATCAAATAAATAAAATATAACCATAATGTATGGGCTAGATAAATAAATCACATCACCTAAGTAAATTAGTTCACATTAAAAAAAAAAAGACAAACCTTGAAGTTGGGCGTGGATAAACCAAGAGATAGACAACAAAAAATAATAAATAAATAAATGGTAAACCACAACGTAAGGAGCTATGAAATATTAAATAAAAATGATTTAAAACTATGAATAATAAAACATTAGTGGTTTATATTAAATGCAATATGGAGGGCATTGAATTGAACATTGAATAAAAGAAATAAAGTTGCCATTGGGAAAATAAGGAAAAAGAGAGAAGGACGTAGGAAAAAGAGAAGATATGCTTTCACAGGAGAAGAAGGTGGCGCAAGGCAGCAGTAGAGGAAGAATCCTGACCAAGGAGGAAGAAGCTTGGTGAGGAGGAGGACAACAGAGGCATTAAGAGGCCTGGAAACCCCTACAACCGCCGCCAATGGCAGGAAGAAGCTTTGACCAGCATGCCATGAAAAACCCCGTCCATTTCTTCTTTAACTGGATTGGCAGCATCTCATTTTGGGCAGAGAGGATTTGGAGAAAGGGAAGAAGAAGAAACAAAGGACATGGTTGAAGTAGGGACGAGTTTTGAAGAGGAAGCCAGAGTTTGGCGGCTAGGGCATTCTATTTGCTACTCAAGACCTCACAACTCAGGTTTGAAATTCTTCTATTTTGCAATACCATTCTATATTGCAGCCTTTGTGAAATTTTATTTGGGCTTTGGAATCTTCAATTAAGTTCTTGCAATAAATTGATTGGAGAAGCTCACCACATGTTCAAGTGCTAGGAGCTATTATTTTCTTTGTAAATTTAATCTAGTGTAAAAATAATAATTTGAGAAACTAGGTAATCAGAAAATAAACCTCCTCACCAGTTGTAGGATGGAGCACCTGAATATAGAATCCTTTATTGCTTATTTTGAACCCAAAAAAAAAAAACTCACAAGAAGATGAGGGCAAGGCATTTTGACTTGAGCAGAGATTTTAGAACCACCACACCACCATCACATCACACAGTTGCTTGAATGCTTTTTAAAAAAAAAATAGCAAAAAAAAACTTCTTTCAACATAGTCTTAATGGTCTAGTTTTTATTTTGAAAGCTAGCTGGATAAAATATGGTTTAAATGCATTAAAAACCTCTTTCATCATAGTCTTAATGGTCTGATTTTTCTTCAGCAAGTTAGTTGGTCAAATTGATGCAAAGGAGTTAAAATATCTCTTTCAATCATGGTCTTAATGGTCTAAATTTCTTTAGCAAGTGGTTGGTCAAATATGATGCCAAGGAGTTAAGATATCTATTTCCGTTATTGTCATAATAGTCTGATTTTGCTTTAGAAGTGGAGCTGGGTAAGTCTAATATAAGAAAAAATTAAGATAACTCCCTTAGTCATTACCTTATTGGACTAATTTTATCTTAGAAATGGTGCGGGTCAAATCTTTTACAACTAAAATAAAAATATGTGGGATGCTAACTCTATGAGATACCTGCACATTGTATAATCTCTATCCAAAAGTGACTGTGGCAAGGTATTCCCTCATCATAGAGGTTTTCCCAAATTGAAGCATCAAACAATGTTATTGATAAAATAACTCTTTCATAACGCTAGGCTAGAACTAGGATGAAGACATGGTAGAATGTAAGCAACGCTTGGGGGAAGGTGAATTGTTCTATTGCTGTCCCCAAGTTAAATATCCACTCCATACCTCTCTGCCTTGTTGGCTACTGAGACAACCATCTATATGAGGGATATTTTTGTTATGAACCAGCAAATAGGTAGTCATTCTCCTCTAATGGAGTACTTGAATTGTTGTAATATGGAGTTGTTGTCCTTACAAATCCGTGTTTGAAATTTATTTTTGAAGGAATGAATAGAATAGATAACCACCTCAAGCTATCTAGAGTTGCAGAGTTACCTTCTCTTCCCCATAAGGTGTCTTTGAGTACGAGGTGCTCTTCATGAAATATCTAGCCATGTCATGTTTGGTTGCAGCTATGATGGGAGTCTATTGATCCTAAGTTGGAACCTACTAAGTTTGAGTTGGGAACCTACCTCTGGTCCAGCACTAAGCCTTAGCCAAGGAATAGTACTACTCGAGATGGACGGTAGTCTAGGAGTAGAACTAGGCTCGAGATGGACAAAAGACTAGGGGCAGTACTACGCTTGAGATGGACCATAGTCTAGGGGCGGTGCTAAACTTGAGATGGATGATGGTCTAGGGGTGACACTAGGCTCGAGATGGACAACAATCTAGGGGTAGCACTATGCTCGAGATGGACAAGAGTCTAGAAGCAGTACTAGCTCGAGATGGTCATTAGTCTAGGGGCATTCCATGCCAACGATGGCTACTCTTGGTTGCTTAGCCGATAGAAGGAGTTCAGGAAGGAAAATTCCCTAGCAAGCTCAAGTAGGTAGAACGAACTCCCTGTGCAACCCTATAGCCATTAGGGTATCCTTAAGCTACCATAGCTAGGCATACCATGGAAAGAGGGTCACTAGGAAGACAATTTGCACATAGTTAGGGGATTGAATGACACACTCTCTCTCTCTCTCTCTCACCACGGGCCACATAATCCACTTGGAGGGGTGGATAGGGCTGAATCCACTTTGGTTGGGATCAGTTTGCACCCCACCACGAGCAGAGTAAGCGGGGACGTGGAGATAACTCAAATCAATCTTGAAGGTATGTATAAGCCAGTTAGTAGCTTCCTTATGGTTTAATGCAGCAAGATGTACTAGTGGTTTATGTAACTGACATGATATTATTAATGCTTAAGCTGATCTCCATTATTGTTTATATGATTCTAACCTTCTATGTGATCCTTCTTGCAAGATGAAGAGAAAAAGAAGAAGAATTGTGTAGAAATTCTCCTCTTCGTTGGGGCAGATTTTACATCACCATAGGACATGGATTTGGTAATGATATTTTTAGTTATTTTTAAATCCCCTTAACCAACCAAATAAAAAAAAAGAAGGAAGAGAAGTATAATAAAATTAAAATAAAAGTAAAAATCTGTATACAAATAAGTTAGTTTAGAAATGTCCAGATCTGTATTTTTGTTTTAGCCTAGAAATGTGCAGACCATTATTTTTGTTTTTATCCATTTGGCCTCAAATCTGTTGGGACTTTTATTCATGGTAAGTTGGGTTAAGTATCTGAAAAAATAAATCCTCAAGACATTATATTTTTCACCTCTCCAATAAATTTATTTGCATTTCATTTAAGATGTAAGTGTTTGTAAGCAGCTGCATTGATAACAGTGGTGAAAGAAGCTGAATTTAGCATACTACAATATTTAGTATCGGTTAAATATCTATAGTTTTTTTTTTGTAATAAGCTTAATAAAAAATATGTATAGATGCATTGAGTGTTTTGTGGCAGCTGTCAAGCTCTCTACTTGTGCTTGGCCTGCCATGTTACTTCAGAAACTATATGAATTCTTATGACTATTTTCATTTCACTGTTTTTGAGGCACTGCATATATTCTCTTGATCATTGATGTAATCGATTCCCTGTTCTTCATCTTATTTGCTATTAAAAGAGCCTTTTTGCTTTCTATTTCTATGTTATATTTGCTGGTGCAGTTTATTTTGTTATTTCAAATAAAAGTAAATAAAAATATATGTACATAGAATAGTTACAGAGCTGTATAAAAACCACAACATTACCGTCCAGGAAACTAGAGCCTGTATCATCAAAAAGGTTGTCAAAAGACATGTAAATATCTATAGTGATGTTAGCATTTCTTGGATTAAGATACTATTGAAGTACCCTAAATCTGCAAGTAAGACCAACCTCAAAAACTCATTAGAAGGGTTAGTCTAAACATACAAATCTGCAAATACCTCCATGAAATAAAATACCTATGCTAAAGAAATGCCACAAGTAACAAAAACAACATCAAAAAGACATTTCAAAAGCATGATAATCACCTATTCCATGTTGGATTGGTGTCACATGTGCTAGTGACCCTTTCCCAACCCTTTATCAAAACTCAAGATGATAAAATGCAAATGGAGATGATGGAGTGAAATGGACAAGATCAAATCTCAAATGAAGAGAGTAACCTTGCATAAAATTGTGAAGGATTTGCTCAAAGATGAAGCTTGTATTTAAATATTTTCAAATGCTAAGGTTGAAGAGGGACCCA
>VDFB02143637.1:0-38178 GCA_007258455.2 Sequoia sempervirens | reverse complement strand
GAGCGGATAATGATGGATATCTTTATTCATGATGTCCTCAATCTGAATTTGGGATATATCCGATACTGTTTTGGACAACTCTTTTTTATCGTAGGAATTGATAATCTGCTCTTTTTGTGTAACACAATCTTGTTCTAGATGAAGATCATCTATGTGTCTATCCATAGAAAGCATCTCATGGGTAGATGGGGGAGTATGGATATGATCATCTTGCATAGATAGGAGAGTGTCCATTAGATGATTGTAGTATCTTGAAGATACAAATTATTGATCTTGAATGATTTCGGAGTTGCTTTCGACATGCTTTGGATCAAGTTCTTGACATGGGTCAGTTTCAAAGGATGGACTACTTACAAATGGCTCTTGGATATCTTCATTATGCATGGGAAGTGGCTTAATATCTTCATGATCTTTGAGTGGACTTGGATCAGGTGTCGAGTTGAAGATTCCTTCAATATCGGCAATCATGAGGTCGAAGGATGTCAATATGTCTTGGAAAGGGCCATTGCTATACTTTGGTGAAAGACATTGATCATACTTTAGAATAAATTCTTGAGATATGCCCTCTACCTCATTAGGTGATGTAGATACATTTTCAACATGATCATTGGTCGATGCCTCGTCGGATGAAGTGAAAATATCTTTATTGATGGATAGATTTTGAACATTGTTTTCAACAATTGTGATAGAGAGATTTCTAATGTCTTCAACCATAGGGTCAAATGATGTTGACATTTCTTGAATTGGATCATTGTTGGGTATTGTCGGTGTATTTTGATCATGATTGAGAAGTGACTCTTGACATATATTCATTTGATCATTGGATGGAGTAGACACAACTTCAAGGTGTTCAATGATGGAGTGATCTTGATCTTTGTTCTCAACAGTTGTTGTTTGTTGGGTAGCTCGAGAGGCTTGGGCAGCTTGAGAGGCTTGTTGAGTTTTTCTTGCTTGTTGTGTGGCTAGATATTATCAGATAGCCTTTTGGTAGGCTTGGTGAGCCTTTAGCACAATTTCATATTGTCTCGCTAAGTTTGGTTTTGGTGGTAGTGGTGGCGGATTTGGAATCGTGTTGGATGTGATGATGGGTGTGATAGGGGTGGATGAGATTGATGGAAATGATGTCTCCACTATGGTACTCACATCAAAATCCGAAGGCAACTTGGCCCCTTGTTTTGCCAATTCTAGCATGTATAACGAAGGGTTGAGTCTCATCATGATGTTGATGATTCGATGATTATCCGGATTTAGGAGCATTTCAGATATTTCTTCGCGAGACATTCCAAAGGTGAGGTCCTCCCCTTGATTTTCTTCTTGTGGGTTTTGTGATGATGAGGGGATCAATGGATTGCTTGATTCTGCGAGATTCATTTCTGTGTTTGTTTCATATATCACGAAGCTGAGTTTCTTTTGTGGGCTTCCATACTCTTCTTGTATTGAGATCTCGTTTGAACCATAAAACAAGGATCAATCTTCAGAAATATGGGAGATGAATCTCTTGATTCCTTGGATTTAATCTCTATTTTATGTCCCAAAGTGAAAGTTTTTAGGATGCCTTTTAGGATCAAACGTGATGATGATATGATGGTGATGTTCAAAGATGGATGTTATGGATGTTTTGACTTTTGATAGATCTTGAATGAAATACTAGGCTTTGGATTTTTGATTGGTTTGATTTTTTGGATTTTGAGACTTTGTCCTTGATCTTGATTTGGAGTTTGATTTGGATTTTGAACAAAAAGGAACCCTAAGATGTTTGATAATGATCTAAAGGATAGTCGTGTTCAAAGAATGATGATTTGGATATGTGTGAGGAGAAGGATGCATCTACCCACACCTACCCAAACAAGGTGATTGTTTCACTAAGTATATGAGAAGAATTCATCTACATACACTAAGCTAGAGAAGATGTTTTGGATGAATTTGACTAAAGATATGCAAAAGGATGCATTCACACATTCCTAGCCAAAGGTGTTTTGATAATTGTTTTCAAGGACTTGGTCTCAATGAGTTTGGATGATTGCTTGATTTTGTCATAAAGCCTAGTACTTCAAGGATGATTTCAAGGTTTTTCAAAAGATGACTTGTGAGATGGATTTGATGTTTTGAAAGATGGATGAAAGAGGTTTGATTTGTTTTGATCCTTAGGTGAACCTAAAAAGACACTTTGTGTTTTCCTAGACCTAGGTATTGAAGAGCATGCATATGCTTCCTAAAGACCTTTGTAACCAAGAAATGATTTTGAACATTTTGGATTTCCAATCAATGATTTGTGCTTTTGGGATTTGGAGTCTTCAAATACTAAGGAAAGTTCCATTTTGCTTTAGCTTTGCTTTAATGGATTTATTTTTACCAAAAACACTCTCTTTGATTAAGGTTCCAAACTAAGATGTCCAATGTCTTAATTTCTTTAAACCCCACAAGATATTTTATGTGGAAATTCAATGAACTTAAGGCAAGGGTTTTCCTATTGTTTACCCAAGAAGACAAATTGAGGTATAATCCAATGCTTAGGAACTTCTGTACTTAACGTGGAATCCACAAGCAAGAACATATGCATTGGAGCCCAATGATATTTGTTTTCTGGTGAGGGTTTAAAATTTTGAGAATCATGTTGAATGTTTGTTTGCAAAATGTTTCAATACAACACTGGTTTTCAAAACGTAAGAAACAATCACCATAAGCCCTATGGATGTGTAAGACAATATTTGTTGGATCTCACCTGACAAGTCTAGCTACACTTATTCCTGTGGATAGTTAGATGCTGACCTCGAATCGGCCTCCAAGTGGGCTCCATTAACGCTAATCTGGGCAGCTAAGCATCAATACCCATGAATCTCCCATGGCATACCTTCCATCTCTAATTAAAGCTGTAAAAGTGTGGGGTGGCTTCAGAACGACCATTCTTGCACCAACAAATAGGTAGGGATTTTGGCAAATTCTAGCACATGGGTTCTAGTGTAAGGACTTTCCGCTCATGGAGATTGACCATACCAAGAAGAGTCCCTTTCTGATCCATCTTGTCTGAGCCAACTCAAGTGATTATGGCGCTAACCAAAACCCCATTTATATCCCGCTGGAACACTCTTCGGCTTAGAGTGTTACCTATTGAGTCAGCCCCGGCATACTTTTTCCCCAAGGCAGGCCTTCTAAGATAAACAAAAGCAAGCAAAGACACAATTTGTAACTCGATCGATCTTTGATGGCACAAAGAAAGAGAATGTACGTGAAAATTCCCCTACTCACACTCGCACAAGATGTTCAATTTTTAAGCCCAAATCGAAGTGTTTCAAAGCAATAAAATGTATTTTGAGTGTTTCTCTTGCACCCTAGATCACATGAAGCGCAAGGGGAGAGGATACGCACTCAAAAGAAAAAATCACACAATTCAAGCACTTGTTCGTTTTATAGTCTTCAAAGCAATTGTGAATTTGTTTTAAGCACCAAAATGAAGTGTGAGTTTTGATTGTTCAATTCTTAACCTCAACAAAATCTAGTGCATTTGTCCTAAGATTTATTTTAAGCCCTTTGCAATGAAAATAAAATTGTTCGTTTTAGACCCAAATGAAAATTAGTGTTCTAAAACGAAAAGATAAACAACTTCGTGAAGTAGTGTTGATCAACACTTAAAGTGTTAAAAAACACATTGTGTTTTCAAAAAAAAAAATCATCCCCCTTTCGTCTTCGTTTGCTAGCCTCCTCCTTGTTGACTTTTCGCTTTTCTTGTACCTTCGTTGTTCGTTTGTACCTATTAAACAAAAGAAAATTGAGTTAACTAAATTTGTGTCTCAAATATTTAAGTGAAAGCAATTTTAAGTGACAAAGCATTTAATAAAGATCTTGATCTCCAAAGATTTTAAAACAAATATTTAGTCAAACAAAATGATTTGCAAAAGAATCTTCTTGTGGCATATTAGTTGAACACAATCATAAAATGTCTAATTTTCCTAGATAGTGATACATTAGGAATGAAGAATCAATCTTTTTAGAGACAACAAGATCTCAATATAAATGCACCCTAATCATAGACCATAAATGTTTGTATGAAATAGCTCTCTCTGTTGTACGCCATTGTATCATTAAAATTTAAACTAATAGACAGCTGCAATCAAGAACCAATAGTCCAATAACCAAATATGACATAAAGTTGGGTATGAAATGCATCCTAGATATTCCTTAGTACTCAATCCAAAAGGCATAAAAAATAATAACGAACTACTTTAAGCTCCTTTGGTTATTTCAAAGAGTCCATAATGGATTTGCGCCAAAATAAAATGCCTATGTTTGCTTTATTCAACATTTATCTCTGTACCTGCAACACAACCAAAGTCAACACAATGCAATAAATGAGCAATACGTTCAATGAAAAATCAAGACAACCTCACACATTTAGAAATCTGCGTAGCTTGAGTGAGCCGGTTTGAAAAGTTTTTCATTAGTAGAACACTTCCAACTACCCTGCGTTATTGCATTTTTCATAATGAATAGTATGTGTAAAAGAAAGTGTGAAAATCAGTGGCCATGTACAAAACGTGCTTTGCACTTCTCCTCCAGCGTGATTCCTATCTGCACAAATATAGAATAAAAAGCTTTCAAAGAGAAATGTGTTTGGCAGATAGCTCTGACAATCATCCACTCTGCACTAATCGATATGAGTTAATGCCCTCTAGTTGCAGCCATTTATTTAATGAGAACAGTAATGTGAATGGGATAGTCAGAAATTTTAATATTCCCTCAATGCATCAGATTTTTTTTTTTTTTTTGAGCAACAATAAGTAAGGCTGTCTTTTTCCAATAAAGTTTAAATACTGCAGCATGCGTAGCAGTTAGGCATAGGAGTAATTCAAAGAAATGCAGTCTGCAACATTGATTTCGATGTGAGTACACTAATCGATTAAATAAAGCTGCCAATATTAGTAAGGCATGGCAAAAATATGTCAGCGCAACTTACTCCTTTCACCACCTACTGTACCTATCAACAGTAAATGATAGCCTTCAATTTGTCTTCATCGATGCAGATTGGCGCGTAGTTTATCTTCAAAAAAATGCAGAGTACTTTCAGTAAGAATGCATGACAGGTGTAAAGCTTATAAAATGGTCTTGTTGAAGAGGAAAAAAAGCATTCAATCAAATCCATAAATAGCAACCACCGGTATCTATTAAAGACTTTAAAATGATGCAGTTGGAAAATATACTATTTTGTTGTTTGTATTGAATACATCTAGTAGCAAGCTGGTGCGCAGTTTCTCTTCAAAAAAATGTAGAGTAATTTCAAAAAGAATGCATGATAGGTGAGAAGGCACCAAAAAAGTTTGAAGTCAACTTATTCAAATGCCACTGGCCCTATTAATCATGACTTTATTCGAACAACCAGCAAGGATCTGTTTGATGGCGCCTACTTATCTGGAGCATAAAGACTTGAGTTGGGATAGGCACTTAGAAACAACAAGTAGTGACTTTCCATATGGATCACAGTCTTTTCCAGTGCACCTATGTGGATTTTGACCTACACCTCCAAGCAACGAGTTTTCATTCTCTATGCAACATAAGGCCTTTATTTAATGGTTGTGGCATTAGCATTGGCACGCATTTCTCATAATGCCATTGACAGATGAGAATTTTAAGGGTACGCTGGATTGTCATCCAAAAACTCACTCGTTGTCAGATCTTGATTTATTCTAGCACCGATATGCAACAAACTAAGGCGCTATAAAGAAAACAGAAAGAAAATTTCCATAATCAACCTTCAACAACTCTCTCAACATTCTCAGACCACTATTAAACAGGCAAAATCTCATGAAGTCTTTTCTCCATAAATCTTTAAAATTGACACCAGTTACTGGTCAGACTCACAAAAAGCTGTGAATTTAATACTATCAACCCATAAGATCACAATAAATGATTGAAAGACCCGTCAATTTTTCAAACTCATTTGCTGCATACTATTCAAAGACAACAAAAAATTCAGAAGCTTTGAGATGCCCTCCTTCTAGCGCCACAATGAAGTACCCTAATCTGCAAGTAAGACCAACCTCAAAAACTCATTAGAAGGGTTAGTCTAAACATACAAATCTGCAAATACCTCCATGAAATAAAATACCTATGCTAAAGAAATGCCACAAGTAACAAAAACAACATCAAAAAGACATTTCAAAAGCATGATAATCACCTATTCCATGTTGCTTGGGTCACATGTGCTAGTGACCCTTTCCCAACCCTTGATCAAAGCTCAAGATGATAAAATGCAAATGGAGATGATGGAGTGAAATGGACAAGATCAAATCTCAAATGAAGAGAGTAACCTTGCATAAAATTGTGGATTTGCTCAAAGATGAAGCTATTTTTAAGATTTTCAAATGCCGAGTGTTGAAGAGGGACCAATGTGGGACTAAAGATTCCTTCCAATGATAGGACAAACCTCAAGTCAATGGTTGTGCAAGATTTGGGAAGAGTGCCCATGAGAGGGAGAATTTGAATTCAAATTTGCAATAAATTTTGAGAGGGGGACAAGAAAAACAGCAATAAATGCCATGTTTGACTTGTCATGTTGAGGGAAAATGAGGTTATTTAATAAATCAATAAAATTGATTTATTGTGCAAGTGGAGATATCTAGAGAATGCAAGTGGGATGGGATTAACATTTAATCAGGGTTGGATTAAATAGATGATGATTATGTTGATTTAATGCTGATTAGGTGAGTTGACTTTTAAGACTTAAATATTTGTTTTATTTAAATCAAAAAAGGGTGGAAGATGCATGTTTGAGATTTTAATTAAATAAAGCCTGATTTATTTAATTAAACTATGATTGAGCTTTTGGTGATAAGAACCTGATTTACTAGGTGAATGGATGTGATGCGTTTGATTTATTTATTGAGCGGATGAATATGCATAATGCAAATTTGACGTGTCTACAACTATATATGTGTAACCTTAGGAAATTTAGTTTAAAATAATAATTATTGTGCATAGTTAAACCTTCTAAATGTGGGGATGTAAAACTCAACGAGTTAAGATAGCATGCTAATATCATTTGGAAATTTAATTTAAATTTTGATGTTTTGGTTGAGGCTCTATACTTGATGTAGAAGTATTAAAATAATTTTAGATACCGACCTTACTTTTACTCGTGAGAATATATATTATCATTCCTAACTCTTCATCCAGCCTAAAAATAAAAGTAAAAATAAATTATATTGGTTCATGTAAATATACAAATTTTCATTTAAAGAATATTTGTATTACAAATTAATTGATTATTGCATAATATATATTTCATTTAGAGAAAGGAGAACAACTATTACACACAATCACAATCTCATAGTGCACACTATCATTCATATTAGGTTTGTCAATGTTTCCTTGCACTACAATAATATTGATATTAGCATCAAAATACAAGTTGGGAAAAATAGTAGTAAACTAATGTAAGACTTGTGTGGTGTGGTGTATGAATAAATTCTAGGTATTCAAATAGTAGGTGAACTTAAGGTTGTTAATGCCATTATAAAATCAAATTATCCTCACAAAAAAAAGGGTGTGTCTTTTAATGTGATCGTCTTGAGTAAATTCACCCTCGTGTGTGATGCCTGGAGTATATGGCCTTGAGTAAACCTTAGGGCATTGCAGGTAACAAATACTTCTTATTAAAAATTAATTTTACTAGGGCTTAAAATGGATCTTAGATTATAACTAGCATGTAGATATGTTGCAATACCTAAATTATGTAATAAACTATAATAGAACCCTTTTCTTTTCTTAACTTAGCTTAGTCCTTGCACATTGATATTCTTAGTGATGGGATGCTATGAATTGTATCATAGAGGGTTTTTCTTAAAAGAAAAAGAGAGGAAAATTATTAGAAGTGTTGTATGTCCTACCTAGAATATGTAACCTATCAAACTTTATTTTCCTTGCCATCTTAACATTTCAAAAAAAAAAACTCCTTGGAATATGTTGTCTGGTTTATCCTTATTGAGTCTCTGATTCTCGGCTTCCCCTAAGTGGGTGGCAACTGACTGTTTAACTGTCTGGGGTAATGGACCCTAGAAAGGGTTGCATACCCACTTTTTTTTTAGTGTGTAATCGTATCTTGAGTAGAGGGTTGAATTTTTAGCATGTACCAATGTTATGGTGTTATGAGTATGAATGAGGTTGAGTCTTCCATTGAAAACTTTTGGTTATACCCTATGAGGGTGAGTCAAATGAGTTGGATCAACTCATGTGGTCAAACTACGATTCCTCTGTGAATTATATACGTAGGAAAGGCCATCAGAGATGAGTCCCTAAGGAATTAGGTTAGGCCCTTGGGATTGTTTGTTTTTCCGAGTCATGATTTTAGACTTGTTTTTTCTCTTGATATTGTACACTAGCATTGATTTGTATAGTTTTTCTTGGTGAACATGCGCTAACTGCCATTGATCATATGTGTGTTCCAAGTCACGTAGACCTTGTAGGTACATGTATTGGGGGCAAGAAAACTTCAGTATGATGGAATGCAAGAGGTATGTTAAGTTGACCCTAAATAAATAGACTTTATTGTTAAAATTAGTAAATCAATTCTATCCTTACTTCTAATTAGCAATATTATTGTCTATAGCCGTATGTAGTGGATTATGTTGTTATTGTCTTTTAAGTAGACAAAAAAAAAATAGTTGCAAAATTAGTATAGTCATTGTGGATTTGTTAGGATGTAAAATGTGGGCATTACAAGCACACAGTTGTACTGAGAGGGGGGGTGAATTAGTATAACATAATTTTTACCAAGTTAAAAATTTATCAATCATAATAACATTATTTACTCAACATCAATAATCATGCACATAAGAACACAAGAACACATGATATTAATTTGGAAACCCTTACTAGAGAAAACCATGACAAATCAATGCTTTTATATAAATTCTTATTTTACAAATTTTGTAGGCACCAACCTACTAGAGGCACCAACCCCTCATTCAATTTGTGAGAACCAACCCACTAGAGGCACCAACCCCTCTTCAATTTGTTAGCACCAACCCACTGGAAGCACCAACTCCCATAATTGATTTCGTAGGCACCAACCTACTAGAGGCACCAACCTCCAAAATATTTCCCCTTCTTAAATTGCTCATTTAACAAATGGTATACATATAGTATCTTCACAAAATATTCACAACTATGCTCTATTCTTCTCAAATTTTAAACTACTTCAATGAATAAAGACCAATTGAATTGGTTTTAAGATCTTTTCAACACTTCGTCAAAATTTGTTCTAAGATATCTACTCAAAATGTGCATATGGATCTGCTTGAATATGCTTTTAAATCTGCTCCAAATATGCTTATAAATTTGTTCTTAGATGATGCACAATATATTCCCTTTCATAAACCAACTTCTATCATTTTATTCAATATCTCCCTTCAAAATAATTATGCTCTAAGTCTACTCTAAGTTTGCTCAAATTCTCATGAATATCATTGCAAGTCTCTTATCTTATTAAAAAAAATTGTTCATTATTCCTTACTCATAAAAATCTTCACAAATTTGCTTCTACAATTTATCTTCTCTGTTGTGAATGATTTACATTATATTCCTTTTATTTATTCCCTGATATGACTGTGTCTTATAGATATATCTTTTTATTTCCACTCAATCATACCTCTTCAACCAATAGGTGCATTTATTCCCCTTTTTTAAGTTGTTGTTCATTACATTAATCATTTCTTTTAATATGCATCTCTGCTTATATCATAAAATATTTCATTGAGTCACTCACATTTTGTCCCAATTTTCAATCACTAATTATACCTTATCAAAGGAGGAAATTCCCTTTGGAGACATATCCTTTCACCTTCAAAAACATAACACTTCATTACCAATACTAATTGCACCTCTTCAATTTAAAAACTATTTTCCAAACTTCTTTTATGAATTGCACCATTTTAAAAGTGAATAAGACAAATTTTTCCTTCTAGTGGGATGAGTAAGTTAGTCACAAAAACTTTAATCATTGTTTGAAGTGTTGCCTTAAGCTTATTGCTGGTCCTTTCCTTAATAATATTTGATGCACTTTCGTCTTTTTCTATTTTTATCTTATTTGTTTTTGTCTTTATATTAATCATCCCTGCTGTTTATATTCCATTGTCCTATACAATTATAGCCTTCTCACAAATAAATCACTGATTCCTTATTATTAAGTGTTTTCCATTATGAGTTTTATCGCATCTTTTATGCTTGACTTTTTTTGTCTTATATGATTTTTGTCTTTTTCGTATTTTGTCTTATTCTTATTTTTTTTGTCTCTCTTTCTTTGAAAACTTAGTTAAACTTTGATTTTATTTAATACTCCTCCTAGTTAGCGCTTATTCAAGAATGGTGATACCTTTAAGGGTCAGCCATAAACATAAAATATTTAATATGTTTATTTCTAATTGTTGCCTTTATTTATTTCAAAGTAACTTGATCATGGCAGTGGTAGACTTTCCCACTCCTGACATTGCTTTGGGTGCCTATTCAGGAGCAACATTCACCTTTTGAATGTTTCTAATACTATTTGTAATATTTTCTTCCAAAGTGATAGTCTTGAGTGTAGTTCATTCCCTTTATCTCAATTATTATCACTGCTACCAAATCTCCCAAAAGGAATGCATTGATATCATGCTCTGAAGGAGCCTTTGCTTGTTTTTTATCATTTCAACTTTAGATGATATAGTTATCAAGTTATCGTCCTGATATATTTCATTTCTTGTTCTTTTGTAGCAACCTTGAGTTGTTACATGAAAATGCATCTCATATGGAGCCATATGAAGTATTCTTTCCAAAACTTTCCTTCCTTCATATGTCGTAAACATAACACATATCTAAACTATGAGATTTTTGATTGATAAGGTAATCACTACATTCCTCTTATTAAATCTTCTCTTTCTCTAACATTTCGTGAAGCTTCATTCGTATTCACCCTATCTTTCCAAGGAAAGCTTTTCATCTTTGAATAGAGTGTGGTCATTCATGTCAGCATAAGAGGTTTAACAAATTAGTGATCATAAACCTACAATCTCATTTATTCATTTTCACATCAATGACAATTCGAACAATGAATTCCTTCAACATTAATGATAAGAATCTCATTAATATTCCTTTGACATCAATGACAACATTTCCAACACCTCCATCCTAAATCTTCCCATCTCTTATTCTCCATCCACTAATACTCCTATCCTCCATCCAAGAATCCTTCCATATCCTATCCTCCATTCTCTAATCCTCCTATCCTCCATCTAATAATCTTCCCATCCCCTATCCCCCATCTAATAATCCTCCCATTTCCTAACCTCCATTTAATAATCCTCTCATTTCCAATTCTCCATCCAATCCTCTTCTTGTCCCCCATCTATACAATCCACCATCATTTCATCCTTGTCCATAATATTGTTTCTCGCTTGTCATTAGTTACAAGCAAACACCTACACCTACCCTAAACATGCTCCAATAAACGACCCTCAACCTAACTCTAATCCCACTTGTCCTAAATCCCCCACTATCTAGATCTTCTCAAATAATTCCATCCAACTCCAATCAATACTAATCCATGAAATTCTACTAAGATACCTTGCACAACATCCAAAAGAATCCCTTGGTTTAGTTCCCAGTCTCACTACAAACCTTGATCCACTTATACTCACATTATCATCATAGGATACATCATTCCCAATCCTTGAATCGTTCTTATTTTTAATAATGTTATCAACATGAAAGATCGTTCATAATCATCACGTTGTTATCATCATCATCATCATCATCATCATCATCATCAATCAACCAATTAGTCAATTAGTTTTCAACTTGATTGAGGGTAAAATCCTTATCTTTCTTGTGAATATTTGCTTGTTTTCTTGCATGTATTATCATTATTTTCATTTATCATGGCCCTTTTAGAGTATTGCCACAATGGCATCATGGTCTTCCAAATCATGGTGTCATAAGGCATATGCTTGCATGCGCCTTTTCTTTTGGGTTAGTTGTCTACACACTTGGCACATCGTCACCCTATTTCTTATACCTTGGTGCAACAAAAACACACATCATAGGACCTCTACCATAGTAAGGTCCATAACATCAAGTGAAATATCAAATAAGGGTTGCTCAAGTTGTTGCAACATGACAACCATACCCCAATCCATCCATCTCTCCATCATCCCAATTTCACTATCTACTCATCCTAGTCTATCCATCCTTCTCCTAAACTTTCTAGCCTTTTATCTCCTCCTATCATCTAGCCTCAAATCCCTTCATCCATTTTGAGAGCACATCCATGCTCTTCAAACTTACTTGTCCTATTGAGGGGGCATATGAACCTCTCTTATCCCCATGTGAGAGGAGTCACATGTCTCCATTCCACTTCCTTGTGTGTCCTCAAATGTGTGAGAGGACACGTGGAATAAGTCCCACTTCCCTATGTGTTGACACACGTGTGTGAGGACACGTCATAGATACCACTTTACTATGTGTCATCACACATGTGAGAGGACACTTGTCATAGGTCCCTCTTCCCTATGCATCCTTTCACATGTATGAGGACTCACTCCCCTCCCTTGGATTTAGTCAAACCAATCCTAGCCCTTTATATCTTCTTGATCCTTTTCTTCCCTAAGTGCACCAATAAAATGGTGCCACTAGACGATCTCTCATCCACCCTAGTCTCTTATGAATCCTCCACAATTGATCTTGAAATCAAATCTCAACCATCCATCCTCCATCCTTAACATCTATAAACCAATCCCTCTCCAAGTCATTCCATCATCATACTCCATTGAAGACTTTTCAAAGCTTTGGGTGGACATTCATCCTCTTCTCGCTCAATTGGAGGTATGATGGAAAGAAAAATATAAGCTCTTTTCACTGCATTTGTCTTTTTTTTCTACTTTGATATCTATCATAAATAGTGGCCTCCCACCATTGCTTTTCAAGGAAAGCTAATCATTGAGATTTATTGTATGCACTCTCTAAATTTCTTTAGAAGAGGCATTGGGCATATCCAAGACATATACCCCATGGCCACTTCTACTTATCTTTCATAGCCACAAGCTAAAACCAAGTGTAACTTAAACATTGTGGATAAAGCCGCTTTCCAAACAATAACGAAAGCAATTCCTCCATAGTATTTTCACAAAATCTCGATGCAATCTACTAAACCATGGTGAAATTATTGGAAGTGGTGTTTTGAAACCTCTTTACATAACCAAATCCCCAAAAAAGGAAATAGGTGGCTATCTCCACATTTATCTATGGTTTAGAAGTTGAATTCAAGATGGTCTCTTCAATCCCCATCTTTTGTTTGGGATAAACACTTCCACAATCTAGAAAGAAGTTATGGGGTCAAAGATTGTGTATTTTTTCAAGCCTTTTTAATCTAGAAAGTTTGGTTGGGGATTAATTATTTTTTCAAGCCTTTTTAAACTAGAGCCCTTCATAGTGTACAATATTCTATTGGGCAATGTTGCTAATTTTTTCACAAAATTTGTCCAACTATGGCATGCTTTCAAATTGGAGGTTATTTTTATCATTTAGAAGATGTAAATGCTACTTTGTTTGCTTTTGTTTCTATTGATTATAGTTTTTCTACTTACACCAAATAATTGGTGGCGTCTAATATTCTCATGCAAATTGAAGTTAAACCCAACAAAGTGGCCTCAGAGGTGGCACAACTCTAGAATATTCTTGATCATTGGGGGAATGCCCCTTATAATATGGCCCTGGTTCTACCATCTTCACCTCCCCATATTAGATCCATAGGGCCAATGGCATGGCTACTCTAATTATTTTTGGTCCCACTTGCAAAGCCGTAAAAAATGGCCTTCTCTAATGTTAGATAGGAAGCCTTTTGGTTAGTCATCACCAATTTCACAAAAAATGAGTCGGTCATCACCTGCTCACCACTTGCATGCATCCTTCCAACAATGTGGATGAGATCCTCTCAAAGTACAAGACAAATTCTCTTGCTGGCTCTTGGAATGTTTTTCAAATTTAGATGTTGCTTGAAGTGTCAGATTCTTAGATTCAATAAGGAGAAGACAATGCTCTCACTGGTTGGAAGCCTATAGATGATGGAAAAGGCTTACCTGACGAGGGTGGGATAACCCAAAGGAATAGGACCTCCCTCCTAGCACAGGCTTTATAGCTTTGGCTACTTATTTTGTCATCAAACTCTTTGATCATGTGATTTTGTGGTCTTGTGTTTTGATGTTGTAGTTGTTTCCTTTTTTGGGCTAACAGAACATGCTACGTTGTTTTCCGGTTCTGCAAGTTTGCATATCTTTGGGATGTGATTCCATTCTATCTATCTTTTTTGAGGAAAAGTTGTATCTATTTCCTTTGGCTTTAAAATTCGAAGGTTAATAATTTTCCATGTAGTTTTGGGCATTGGGAAAGATTTTCATAGTCAAACTATCATTCTAGACTGAAGCACTAGGAACTTTGTTGGAATGCTTCATATTCTGCTTTAGAATCTTGTTTTAGCTCCAAACAAATACCATCCACAAAGATAGCTATGTCTAAATTTAAAGGCAATCCATAATAATTTTACTGCAAACTGTATGATCCCTTTCCACTCAGCCTTCCTCTTTTGTGTGTATGTTCATGTAAATATATGATCGAAAATAATCTAGCTGCTTCTTTTTGTGAAGCTTCTTCAATGGATTTACTCAGTTGACATAAATATGCTATGTTTTATTTATATATCATTAATAGAAACATATTGCATGGTAATTTGTAGTCTTTTCTAACATACTTGATCTTGTGTTGATGAATAGATCACACAAGAAGCAAATCTTAAAATCTTTGAAATCCCCCAAAAATAAAGTTGCTTGCACACCCATGGACACTTGATACCAACCTTGTGCTGCACTGAAATTGAAGCGGGAGGTTATAAAGCAGGCCTTTGAGGAAGAACTAAAAGAGTTGTACAGTTGAATTAGAGATCAAAAGGAGGGAGTTTTTCTGCATAAAAAATTTGAAAGTTGACTCAGCTATGTATATTCATGTGATTACTTCTAAGAATTTTTCAACATTGCCCTACCCCTCATGATATCTTTCTGTAATGTCATAAAATTGCACATGCATTCTTGAACCTGCTTTAGTGTCCACTCCCTTAGCATCTTGTGTAGGCTCATTTTAGCCCCTGCATTAGCCTTTTTCCTTCTTAGGATGCTCCAACACCCCTTTTCAATAGCTACCCTTGTGTGTCAACTTTGCATCGAACCTTGCTCCTTTCCTATTCACGTTGTTTTATAGAGTGACATGTCCAATCACTAGCACATTGCACGAAAGCTTGTGCGCCACACTAGCATCCTATGACATTTCAACGTTCAAAAGACCATTTTTGTGCATTCTTACCACTTGTCATCTCGCTTGGTCGGTGGTAATGGCTCAAGATGCCCTGAAACAACTCAAGAAGCTTATTTTCTCTCTATTTTAAGTCATCCTTTCAACTCATTTGGCCTTCTAGCTCCATTCCTCATCTTCTAACTTCTCTCCAGATTTTTCTTGCACAGCTTCATAAAGCTTGTTACATCAACTTCACTTTTAGCTTCACTGTTAACTTCTCCTCTTCTTCTCCATCTTGGTTTCTCTCTCAAGCATTCTACCATCTTGTTCTTGCTTGCACAACTCTCTTATTTGTCACATCAGCCTCATTTCTAACTTCTAGCTTCTTCTTCTCCTTCTTGGCTTCCATCTTAGACATTCTCCCATATTTCTCAAGCTTGCATAGCTCCTATGCTTGCTACAATGGAATTCTCTAAAGCTCTCACAACATCCTTTGCAACTCTTTTGGCTCTTGCAGCTTTATTGCTCTCTCCATTTGGCTTCTTTAAGCCTTGCAGCTGTATCTACCTTTCCTTGTGCTTGCAAGCATCCTGGGATTCCATATCCCTTATCTATTGCATTCTTACTTTGTGATACGGGTTCTCCTCCTCGAGCGGGCATTGCTTTTATCACCTCTTTTATGATACGAGTTCTCCTCCTCGAGCGGGCATTGCTTTTATCACCTCTTTTATGATACGAGTTCTCCTCCTCGAGCAGGGATTTCTTTTATCACATTGTATTTGCTTACTTCTCTCACTCTCTCTATCTTTTGGTTGTTTGTGGAGGTGGGAATGCCAAAGTGGGGGTTTGACTAAGGTAAACCCATATACAACCCCAACAATTTCTCCAGATCTTACACATGCAAGTAAAGTATTGAAGACTTTCACATGCTAGAGGCTTCATCACTTGCACAGTTGTGAGCATTTCCTTTCTTTCTCTTATTCTCTTTATCATTTCTATTTCACTTCATTTCAGCTTTATCACATTTTGTCATTTTCCTACATTTTGTAAGTTCTCAGCAATCAGATTGTCAGTCATCATTTATCCATTTTCTGTGATATTCTTTCTTTTTGGCCCACATAGACGCTAGCACGCCAGAGAGACGCGAGTGCATCGTGCTATCGTCCCAGATCTACGCTTCCGTCCTTTGGTCAAGAGCTTGTTAATTTGTTTAGAAAATCTTTGTGACCTACTCTTTATGATTCTAGAACTCTCATGTTGTTCCTTGAGGTAGTTTAGAGTAGTTCACCTCGTGAGGCTCTTTGAATGAAGAGAACTCATGAGTAGTGAATCCCCCTTCTCTACATTTTGGTGAACCAGACATGAAGAAGGGTATTTTTTTCAAAAAGCTAGGAATTTATTTACCCCTATTTGGTGGGATCATAACTTTTGACTCGGTGCTCGGAATTTAGAACCGTTTGTACCGTTGAAAAGGTCTCCAAGAGGACTAATTCAATCCCTAAAATACTGTTCCTTCATAAACTAAATTTTAGGGATTGATGCAAGTTCTAACTCCAAATTCCTCTCTAAAGACCTCTCAAAATGTGAATTTCTAGAACCTAGAAAATACCAAAAAAATTTGAAAATCTAGATTTTTAATTTTTCTTAGTTCTATCACCAAAATGAATTTAATATCTTCTTTTATTAGTTCAGTATATGATTTTATTCAAAGTGTTAATGATGTTCCATTTCATGCATGTGATGGTGACTTGGCTTTTCCTATGTCACTTGGTATCTTTGATCTTTCTCACGAAATTCCTCTTGCTTTGAAGGATATTTTTTGGAAGAAGATGAAATCATTGATACCTTTCTTAATATTACTTTACCTTCTATTCATTCCAATGCACTTTCTTTTGGAGATGATGCATTTGTGAATGATAAATCTACTATCATTCCAATGCACTCTCTTCTAGAGATGATGCATTTGTGAATGGTGAATCTCTTCTCCATTCCAATGCACTCTCTTCTAGAGATGTTGCATTGGTGAATGATGAATCTAATCTTTGTTCTAATGCACTCCCTTCTATAGATGATGCATTAGCGAATGATGAACCTCCTTCCACATTTGATCCTCCTTGGATCAATGTTGAGAATGTCTTCAAATAATTATTCTACTAGTTGTGATGAGTTTGTAAATGTAATCTGTCTCTGTTGCCCCTCAAAGGCCTAAGAGACCAGTTATTAATGTGACTCTAGCTAGTACTTCTCCTAAAATGATTTGTTCTATTAATGGTGTTCTATTTGAGAGTGATTCTCCTGATATTCCTATGGCTCCCTCTTACAGATCGGTAGCCCATACTTATGAGAATAGAATGAATAAACAACCAAGCCTTCCTCAAGCTCCTAAACCTATGACTAAAGAACCCAGTGATTACGATCTTGTCGAGCAAATCCAAATTACTTCAATTAAGATCTCACTATGGGACTTACTTCAGTCTGCTCTAGTTTATCAAGGTATGCTTCAAGAAGCCTTGCAAAAGATCCTCTTTCCTTCTTTTGTTAGGCCTATAGATGTTGATGCATTGATAGCTTATATTTGTGTGGATTCACCGAATATTACATTCTATTCGTAGGATCTCCCGCCTTCGAAAGTACAAAAGCAAGCTAATCCTCTAATGATTAGAGTTAACATTAATAATATCAGCATTAGACGTACTCTCATTGATGTTGGTTCGGTCCTCAATGTATGTAGCATTGATCTATTGCCTAAGATTAATATTGATTCATCTTCTCTTAATGCTTCTTCGGTTGTCATTCATGGGTTTGATAATGTTGGTTGAGAAGCCCTAGGCACGATAGTCTTTCCTTTGAGGTTGGGACCCATTACTGTACCTACCCTTGTATATGTCATGTCAAAAAAGCTACCATATAACCTTCTTCTTGGTAGACCATGGATTCATGCTATGGGTTTAGTCTCATCTACCTTGCATAAATCTATTAAGTTTCTTTGTAATAATCGGGTAGTCACAGTGGGGGTTGACCCTGAGGCTATGCACTTATGTGAGATGGAAGTTGTTGATCAGGCTTTGGTTGTGCCTACTCTTTTTCATTCATTTTTTTCCAATGTGTTGATGCTTACTCTAGCAGTACCTACTTCAAAGGGTACTCTTCAAGTAGATGTCCTTGAAGAAGATCCTTTTGAAAAAAAAAATCTTAAGTTTGTTCCTTCTACCTCTTCTCAAGAAAATGCATGTCTTGTTGATGATTGGGGTTCTTTAGACTTTATAGAATCCTTCACTGGAGAATACAAAGTCACATCGATCCACTTAGACCTTTCGATAACATCATCCAAACCCACTATCTAAGATAGTTATTCTTTTGTATCATGGTGCAATGTGAATGCAAATTGTAATGTTCTTAGTGTTGATCCTCCTTCTAAGGAAGATGATCACACTTATGTTAAGGAGGTTAATGTTGGTATTCCTGTCAAGAAGGACGATGGCAATCCCATAGAGGAGTATGATCCCTGTTGCCAGAATAATACTCTCCATGTAGATCCGCCATTGTCTTATATCTTCACATCTTCTTCTTGTGAGTAGTCGAGTCGCTCTCCACAAGAGAAAGGGTTGCTTCCTTCTCCTCGCTCTTTATCTAAGCAAGATCATATTTTATTGAGGCTTCTAAAAGCCCGCTTAATTACTCTTCCTCCTACATGCAAGAAAGCTCATGAACATGATAAAGGAAAATGTTCTTTTTCTGCATACCATCAAGTGTCTGACCATTCCACTAGTGAATGTAAGGCCTTGAATGATAAAATACAACTTCATGATTTAGGTGCCATCACTCATTTATTTGCTGATGAACCTACCTCTTCTTCAAATGATAAGTGATATCAAGGTCTACCTCTATCTTGCATGTTCTAAGTATCTTGCATGGTTCTCCTCCCCTATATGTTGGGGGCAGTGATAGCTTGTTCTAGAGATGTGTGTCCTTCTTAAGGAACCCCTCTCTTTCTATTTTTTAAAATGAAGTGTCCCTTGAGTGGACCCCCTCTTCTTTTGAAGGGTTCCAAAGGGACCCCTTTGAAAGTTGCTTTCCAATTCGACTCTGCAGAGACCCCTCCTTTGGGTTTCCTCCATGTGAGAGATCTTGGGGGACGCCTCCTTGTAGGTTTGTGGGCCTGCAAGACACTTTTTTCTATGGGTTTCCTTCATGTGAGAGATCTTGGGGGATACCTTCCTTGCAGGTCCATGGGCCTATAAGGTGATTTTTTCTTTGGGTTTCTTTCATGTGAGAGATCTTGGGGGATACCTTCCTTGCAGGTATGCAAGCCTATAAGGCGCATACCTCACAGGGCTTCCTTCATGTGAGAGATCTTGGGGGATACCTCCTTGTAGGTCTACAGGCCTGTTAGATGCTTTCATCCTGTAGGATATATCCATCGTTCCTCTGTGGGCCTTCAGTGCACTTTGTTCAAACCTCCTTAGGAGGGAATACCTGTGGAGCCATCTCTCCTAGAATTTTTATTCCTCCTTCTTGCTCTCTCTTGAGCCTTCTCACTTCTCTTCTCAAATTGTATATACCAGATCGAAGATCTGCATCTCCTTCATCCTGAGTATATGATCTTTCTCTCTTCGATATCTTATATTTCTTCTATGTGTTATTTCTTAATTTGGGGACGATGCATAGTACTGAGAAAACCTTTTACATCAAGGTCTCTTTCACTTTGCTAACTCAAATCCTTTAGTTTTTTATGTTCTAACATTGTTTTCTAGTGTAGGCATTTCTTATCTAATGCATTTGTTTTGTAGGTCTTCAGCTTGGGGGCATGCTTCCTTGGTTCGAAGAGTTATCTGCTTCCTCTATAGTATACTTTTGGCATATGATGTTATTTATGTTAAGTAGATTTCCTTTAGCATGCATATTAATGTAGATTCATATGCTCGCTAAAGTGGGGGCAAAATGTAATGTCGTAAAATTGCACCCCTTGCAATTTCACATGCATTCTTGTACCCACTTTAGTGTCCACTCCCTTAGCATCTTGTGTAGGCTCATTTTAGCCCCTGCATCAACCTTTTTACTTCTTAGGATGCTCCAGTACCCCTTTTTAGTAGCTACCCTCATGTGTCAACTTTGCATTGAACCTTGTGCCTTTCCCATTTGTGTTGTTTTGTAGCGTGACATGTCTAGACACTAGCATGCCACGTGGACATCCACATGTTGTGCTAGCATCCTGCAACATTTCAACATTTAAATGATCATTTTCATTCATGCTTTCCACTTGTCATCTCCCATGGTCGGTGGTAATAGCTGGGGATGCTCTGAAACGACTTGGGAAGCTTCTTTTCTCTCTTTCTAAGTCATCCTTTCAAATCATTTGGCCTTCTAGCTCCATTCCTTTGCTTCTAACTTCTCTCCAACTTTTTCTTGCACAACTTCATAAAGCTTGTTACAACAACTTCACTTCCAGCTTCACTGCTAACTTCTCATCTTCTTCTCCACCTTGGCTTCTCTCTCAAGCATTCTACCATCTTTCTCTTGCTTGCACAACTCTCTTATTTGTCAAATTAGCATCATTTCTAGCTTCTAGATTCTTCTTCTCCTTCTTGCTTCCATCTTGGGAATTCTCCCATATTTCTAAAGCTTGCATAGCTCCTTTTATTGCTACAAAAGAATTATCTAAAGCTCTCACAACATCCTTTGCAACACTCTTTTAGATCTTGCAGCTTTATTACTCTCTCCATTTTGCTTCTTTAAGCCTTGTAGCTCTATCTCCCTTTCCTTGTGCTTGCAAGCATCCTAGGATTCCATATCCCTTATCTATTGCATCCTTACTTCATGATACGAGTTCTCCTCCTCAAGTGGGGATTGTTTTTATCACCTCTTTTGTGATACGGGTTCTCCTCCTTGAGCGAGGATTGCTTTTATCACATCGTATTTGCTTAATTTTCTCACTCTCTTTATCTTTTGGTTTTCCATGGAGGTGGGAACACCAAAATGGGGGTTTGATTAAGGAAAACCCGTCTATAGCCCCAACAATTTCTCTAGATCTTACACATGCAGGTATTAAAGATGTTCACATGCTGGAGGCTTCATCACTTATGCGGTTGTGAGCATTTCCTTTCTTTCTCTTATTCTCTTTATCATTTATATTTCACTTCATTTCAACTTTATCACATTCTGTCATTTTCCTACATTTTGTAAGTTCTCAGCAATCAAATTGCCAGTCATCATTTACTAATTTTTTGTGATATTCTTGCTTTTTTGTCTGCACAGATGCCACTGCGTCGTGCTGTCGTCCGAGAATTGTGCTTCTGTCCTTTGGCCAAGAGCTTGTCAATTTATCTAGAAAATCTTCGTGACCTGCTCTTTCTAATTCTAGAACTCTCACGTTGTTCCTTGAGGTAGTTCAGGGCAGTTTTCCCCATGAGGCTCTCTGAGTGAAGAGAACTCATGAGTAGTGAATCCCCCTTCTCTACACTTTCATTTTTTTTAATTTTCTATCAATTCTAAGGTGTTCACTGGACACTCATAAGAAACCATGTGAGAAATAATATCCCTATAACCTAGCAAAAATTAGGAAAATAGTTAAGGTGATTGGTGGCATGCCATGATTGGTAGGGATGCATAATATATTTAGGACGTATCATGGCTCATTTTGAGTAGGAAGTTCACTACTACAAAACACTATTGGTATGTTGGCTTTATTGTTTTATACATTCTTTACAGTAGAATCCCCACCAAAATATCATTATTTAAAAATGCTAAAGTTCACCAAAATATCATTATTTAAAAATGCTAAAGTTTTTGAACATTTGTTGCCTCATTTTATGGTCAATATTTAGAGCCTTGAATAATATCCCATGTTTCTTCCCCTAGATCAAGAAACAAGACAATTTTTCTTCAAATATTTAAAGAATGTGGTGAGTAAAGGACTCTAAAGTAAGATGGAAATGACATTAAGTTATTTCGAAAACAAAAAATTGTTCAACTTAACGTATTAGGTTGGCTAGTAATACATTAAGGTTAAGCTATCTAAGCATGATTGTGTAACTTGGTATTATGGATGTTTTCTCTTTATTGGTAGTGATCTCTTCTACAACATTATTGGATAATTGTTGGAAACTACAAGAGACTGGCATACAATTCAGTTGGCAACAATCAATTTCCTCAAGAGATGATGCAAAGTTAATTTTGAAGAAGATACTTCATTGAGTAAAGTTATGAATTAGACAAGTTTTGGCTTTGATTATACAAGCTAACCCTTCACTAGTTTTGAAAGGATGTGAATTCACTACCCATTGGGGTGTGGGTCCATGTGTTTCCTTTCTCTGTCTATGTAGGGAGAGATTCTTCGTGTAATAATAATGCTCATTTAAATGTAAATATGTTCTTGTCTATTTGTAAGATATATTTCTTGAAAAGCATAAAATATCAAAATTAATATGATAGTGAAAGACTATCATGTCTATAATTATCACCTCTTCACTAAGTGCATTATTGTTATCCTCACACCAAGTTAGAAGGCCATAAGGTTTCTTATATTTCCATTTAAATAGTTTATGGATGGTAGACAACCTTGCATATCATTTTGATTTGAAGCCACAAATAGATGGTTATTTGAAGATTTATTACAATTTATGCATCAAAGGTTGAGCCACTACTTTGTGCAATACAAGTCACAAAGCACCTCTTACTAGCAATGTTGTAATGCCCCACCGTGTGAACCCCAAAGGACAACAAAACACCACAATATTTTTTTTATTTTTTTATTTTTTTAGCGAAACATTGCATACGATGAATACGTACATGCATTACATGAAAATCAATTATGCAATTACAAAGTCATTCACGTCCTTTGGAGTACATGAAACGGTCATTACGAATCATAAACTTTTATTAAACAAAAGTGAATAAATAACCAAGATTACATAATGATATCATACAATCATCCATACTTAAAAGAGAGGAAGAGATATTCATCATTTATTACAATTAAATTTCTTAGTTCCATAATACAATTGTGGAGCATATTTCCACATATACAACACATCATGATTACATTAATACATTACATAATGCTCCCCTTATAACAAGGGGAAGAGTACATCAAGTACAAGAACACCAAAACCTACACACTAAACATCCTAACAAAACTATGACAATCTTAACTAATTTTGCAATAATTTTCTTTTTTGTTTACTTTTAAGACAATAACAACATAATCCACTGCATACGATTATAGTCAATGATCTCACTAATTAGAAGCAAGGATAAAATTGATTTACTATTTTTAACATTGGAGTTTATTTATTTAGGGTTGACTTAACGTACCTCTTACATTCCATCATACTAAAGTTTCCTCACTCCCAATACATGTTCCTGCAAGGTCTACATGACTTGGCACACACAAATGATCAATGGTAGTTAGCACATGTTCACCAAGACAAACTATACAAGTCAACGATAGTTTACAATGTCGAGGGAAAAAGACAAGTCTAAAATAATGACTCAAAAACAAAACAGTCCTAAGGGCCCGACCTAATTCCTTGAGGGCTCGTCTCTAACGGCCTTGCCTACGTATATAATTCGCAAAGGAATCGTAGTTCGACTTTTCACATCCCATAATGGGTTACTTACAATGAGGGTATCTCCCCTCAGATCAATATATATAACTTTACTTCGACACAACATAATCCCAATAATGTTTACATACACCAAAATCAATTCCTAACTCAAAATACATCATGCCCCCTATTCTTTAAGTTATAACACTATAAGAGAAAATCCCCCTATAGGGTCCTTAAAATGTAAGATGAGTAGAAAAACTAACTATATGATAAAAAGATTACAATAACAAAATCCACAACCTGTCCAAATCAAATGCTAGATTTGAATTATCAAATCTAATATCGAATAAGGAATTCAAATATTAATCCTTTGATGCAAAATACCTGACAATCATGTAGCCTTTAAATATCATCAAGTAAGTTATACAATTATCATATTTCTTTAAATCCTTCATGCAATGATTATTGAAAAATTCGCTTAAATTCTAAATTGAATAATATTGGAAGGATACATTACTATCAACCTTTTTGCTCCAACATTACCTAAGGATTCTAGTTCTTGAAAAACTTACTAAATTTAAGCAACATTAATCATATAATCATTGTGCATCATATGAATTGAGTAAATAAACCATACTACCAAATCTTTAGCCTAAGCATTTATATAAAAGAATTGTACCAGTATTGCTTGTAATATGAATAATATTTGTATAACACTTATAACTTTATCATTGCAAATATAGTGGTTAAATATACAACTAATCATTTCCCGATCAAATTTTAGTACAATACTAGTTTTACTATTAAATTTATTATCCATTGTTAACACTATTGCTATGATTAAAATATCTATATTAAGATTAAGGCATTTTATGTTGCTATTAACTAATAACTTTAGCCTATACAATACATATATATTCATTCTTTAAGAATGAATGTTCTTTTTATTTATTATAAAAAGATAACTCACTTTCTTTTATAATTAATAAATTATTTCAGATATATATATATATTTACTTTAAGAGGACCTAAAGAAAAGAAGATAATATCTTTTCTTTATCTACTTAATACTTGTCTTTATGAAGGAAGACTAAAATAACAAAAGAAAAGGAAATATCTTTTTAATAAAGAAATATATTACTAAATCTTAAGCTTTATACTTTCCATGGGAGAAGGAAAGTATTCTCACGTGAGAAAGAAACTAAGAGCCTTATAAAACTTAAAGTTAGTGAGATCACGTGGAGCCCAAAATGGGCATTTTCTTTTTATCGTGATTTTCATTTTAATAATCTCACTTTAAAATTCTCACCGAACCAGCTGCTGCTCGTTAAACTGGAGAAGTGATAGGACGTTGCCAGCAAGTAAGAGTTTAAAGAACAGTAACCGTAACCGTGGCAGGGAAAAGAGCAAAAGCAATAAGGAAAACAGAACAGAAAATGTCAAAATGATGAGCGGTTGAGATTCATTTATTTTTATTTTATTTTACTTTATTTTTTTTTTAATGCAGTGAAGCTAAAATATATACTGCATATCCAACACTTTAGATTTATATAAAACAAATATAGCATCAACCAGAAATCAGAAAACAATAAAAATTACAACATTCTATTTTCAAGTACTGCAGGATGTGATAGGCTGCCAACGGAAATCTGAGAGGCTATTTTCTACAGTTTTCTACATTCTAGAATTGCTGCTGTGATAGGTTGTAAATAACATCAGGGACATTATTTAAAGTTTATACACTCTCCCTAGTCCCAAACACTGCAGCAGTGATGGCTGCCAAACAGAGAGGGAGAAATGCAGTCTCATGAAATGGGACGCGATAAATGCAGAATGTGCATAGAATGGATTTAATGTACCACTCGGGTTTCAGAGTTTGCAGTTGTAGACTGGTAACTCCAAAATGTAGAATTATTCAATGCTCGATGGCTGCCAAACAGAGAGGGAGAAATGCAGTCTCATGAAATGGGACGCAATAAATGCAGAATGTGCATAGAATGGATTTAATGTACCACTCGAGTTTCAGAGTTTGCAGTTGTAGACTGGTAACTCCAAAATGCAGAATTATTGAATGCTCCCTGCTGACACTGTGGTTGTTAAGGATAAAGGGCCTGAAAATGCGACTGGGGTTAGCTCCAAAGTATACTCAAATGTTGCATACTCATTTAATGACAATGATGAAGAAGAGACCGTGAGACAGAATCCAAGGCCTAAGTAAATGGAGGAAAATTCAGGCATCTCAAGGAGGAAAAATAATGCAGGACATGAACAAGATGGATTTCTTGAAAAGGCTTTGGAAACTTCCAAGCAAAAGCAATTGGCAAGTGACACCAAGAGAAACAGGCAGGTTATTTAAACTGTTAAACTTCCTATTCTGAGATAGGCTGACAAAAGAAACATAACAATTATTTAAGCCTCTACACCATTCTGTTCTCAAGTACTGAAGACGTGACAGATTATCATAAACAAGGCATGCGAACTGTTTACATAGAATTCCTCAAGGAAATGTGGTCTCGGGGAATGCAGTGAATGTACAAAGAATGGATTTTGCAAGGAAACTCTCTAAATCTTTGTATTAATAAAACACCCTGCTGCATACCCTTTCGTAGTAAGCTTTGCTTGCATAAGAGGTGCGATGCAGGTTTGGTGGATGAGGGCTGCACATACTTCACACAATAGTAACCCATGTTGCTTTACATAAATACTTGATCATTAGGAGTACAGGGTTAACCTTCATGCCTGTAACAGGGCAAGGCAAGCGACTGCTTGACAACAGGCCTCCCATAGATGTCATCTCGTGGAGGGAAAAGTTTTCAGGACTGACTCATAACCCATAACATCCAAAATTTGATCGACATAAAAAAAAAATATAATAAATATTTAAGGTAATGCACGGAAACAGAGTTCACAGACCAAGGAATCGAACATCATTAAATGGAGTCACCAGCACAAGCTCAAATCCCTTCACTGAAGAAAATCGAACGACGCAGAGGGAAGGTCACTATGTCACCTTCAAACAAGCAAACGACAGGAATAGGGTGGCGTATGTTATGATCAATTAGGATAGCTTAAGAAGGTTTTCAAGCAAAAACAACTGTGAAGTGAAAAATACCAATCTCCAATGATGAGTCTAAGGAAATGCACAACATAATACCTCAAAGCGACGTCTCCTGCAGGATGAGCACGAAATGGATTTGTTTTAAGGCTTACGATTAAACTCTCAAGCAAAAGTAATTTGGCAGGTGTAAAACCCGATTACACCACCTTAGCCAACCTTCTAATTGCCTTAATGACAACGTATAAATCCTACCCAGAATGAAGGATGCCATAATATCCAACCTATAACGAACACCTCGTAGATCATATGTGGCCTGTGGTGAATGACGCGCAGCCTCCAAACAACATTTTGTGGCCTCTTTAGCAGTAACCATGGCCTCCACTCTGTTCTCAAATTCCTCTTCTGGGCGTGTGGACAAGGCCCTCCTCTGCTGGCAGAGTCCCTGTCCCCCCCCAGAATGGGTGGTTTTCCCCCCTTTCATCAAGTGTTACGCCTTCCCAAGAAAAGCATGCAGAATAGGAACGCTTTCACAAGACACGTGCACTGCTGGCAGGAAGAGGATGCTAGACAAGACACATGGATCTTGGAAGGATAGCCTTGAAGCAAGGTGGAGGGCAACAGAGGAACAGGTGTAAATCTTAAGCTGCCTCCATAAGTTTAGTTATTATATAAATTTTATATGAATATATGTTTATTCTTACTTATCATTTACTTAATTAATTACTAAGTAAATGAATAAACAATAACATATTTATTTTTATTTATCTTCTTCCGTTTTTTTTTATTCATTTCTAAACAGATTTATGTAGGGAATTTCAAGAATTAGATATACAATTTACTTCTAAAATCAAACAATGGTATTGTTGTAATTATTTATTTTATTTTATTTTATTATTATTTTTAACTAGAACATGTATTAGAATTTTAGAATTAAAATTCTTAGCTATAGGAATCAACTAAATTATCAAGACGAATTGGAATCAACTAAAAGACAATTAGTCGTCTAAAACATATTACTTCGTAATTTCCTAATACCTAAAATATGAATAAATTATTATGGATTCCTAAAATCAATCCGTAATGATAGGGTATGTAAGTATTCTATACCTAAATAAAGATCATTCAAACAAGTTTATAATCAATAACTTGACAATCCCTGACCCCAATAAGCGACTAACTATATTCTCATAATTGATCATCTTATGTGGACATGATGAGTGGTCTCACACTTAGTTTATTTTCTATAGCCCTGTACTCAAATTCATGCATAGTGAAATAATTCTTAATTTTAATTAATCATTTTAAACAAAACCACTAAGTACACCAGAAAACAAACTTACTCGGAAACCAAAGACGACCAAACTGGAGGGGCACTACAAATGGACTTGCAATTAATCCATGTAGTCAGCAACTCCACCATTTTCATTCATTCAGATTTTTATATCTCAACAATGCGATGTGAAATTACTAAAGAGTTGTCAAAAATTTTAGATACCACAATGCTACAATACAATTTATGTTTGATTTTACATAATAATTTTCTTAAGGAAACATGCCACTTTTTTGTGAAATAATTTCATTGTAACAGGTTATTGTAAATGAACAAGCATATTCCTCTCTTCTAGTCATCAAATTACAAAATTTCAGGACTTAGAATATGAGAACAATTAAATGGTTGAATTCTACAAGAAATATTGCATATTGTTGGGTGAAAATTATGTAATCAGCTTTTCGATAGATTACACAACTTGGACTTCAGCCACAGCTATGTGAGATGTAAATCTCTCCTCTCAGAAAGGGGAGGCGCCCTTCTTACTGCTAACAGAAGCGATAGTAAAACAAACAAGTAATTACAAAATGTACACGAAACTTATGGAGTGGGGGGGGGTGTGTTACATTCATCCTTCTCTCTTTTTTCAGAGAAGATGTTTACAATGCTTCACCGTTGGAAGTTCACAATTCTTGATAACCTTAAACTAACAACTAGCAGTAATACCAATATCTCTATCTCGTCAAAGCGAAGCGTAGAGATACCAGAAGTGATTAATAATAAACAAATAAAGTAAAAGGGAAAGCTCACGAAGGCACAAAGTCATTCATAGCTTTATCAATGTTGGATCTGTGCAGATGTACCGTTTGTCATGTTAGAAGTACAAAGTCTTCTTAGACGCAAAAATTCTTCGAACAGCATGAACGATTACAAGCGCAAAGTCTTGTAGATCATCCAACCAATGTATCAAAAAGCACGAACGATTACAAGCACAAAGTCTTGTAGATCCTTCGACAAAAGTATCCAAGAGTATGAATAATTACAAGCACAAAGTCTTGTAGATCATTCAACCAAAATATGCAAGAGCATGAACGATTACAAGCACAAAGTCTTGTAGATCATCCAACCGAATGATAAACAGAAACACAAATGCAAATCTAAATAATAAATGTAACACAAAGTTTACATAAACTACTTAGAGTCCTTCAGATTTCTCAAGCTAATCACCACCAAATAAGATCAACTCACAAAAGTATCGAATCCAACGCAAAGTTTGGTTTGCAATCCTCTTCTTTATTGATCAAATTCCATTCACAAAGCATGAACGCAAAGTTTCACAATTTGCTTCAAAAAGGGCAGCACTTCGTTGCAAAATACTAAAGGATAAATTTACAATGGAAATCCCTCACATTATATAGAAAGAGGGATGAGCAAAATTAGGAAACTATTGAGAATTAAGGAAAGTTAGGTGAGCGATTTTAGGAGATCTCACCTAACTTTGACTAAAGTCAAAGTGTAATTTGTTTTCAAAATATTACATCTTTGAGCTTGGTGTAATTACAATTTACAAAAAGACATTCGAAAATGTCAAGAAATATTTACAAGATGCATAAAGGGATGCACCGGAAATGTCTAACACTGGAGAATAGGGGGTTGCTTCATGTTTCTTTGCCTTGGGCGCGGAAGTCTTCATATTTCCTCCTAGTCTCCTGCACAAACTTCTCATCTGGACCAACGGTGTAATCCACAATGGTGTAATTCTGGTACGATCGATCTCGCGGGATGCGGTGAACCTTCTTACCGTAGAGATCCGTTTCGGGTTATCCAATGCTGAGCCTTGTATGCAGTGATGTTGATGAAGCAAGGGAAATTACATTGTCAATCAATTTCATGATGGCTGCGCGAAGATCTGGATATTTACGCGGCAAGAAGATACGATTTCCTCAAGTTGACTAGGCAACTCTTTGATACCTTTTTCAAGAATAGTACAATGCCCATCGACATCTTCCTGTATTTGGTGAAGATCTTCTGTGAGAGATTGAACCACTTGAATTTTGTGTTTCAATGATTCTCTTAGCTCTATGAATTTTTCTTTGTCAGGAATTACCCCAACCTCCACCAATTCCAGAACTTTACACCGTTTCATTCTGACCATGACAGCGGGCATTTTTCATGTCTGCGCTCACGGGAAAGTACACTTTTCTTTATCAAGCTGCCGTGGTGGCTTAAGCCCAGCAAGAGTAGTTTTTCTGCGTCCAGCGGCCATTTATAATCGAGATCCATGTTCAGTAGTCTTCTCCAGCAAAGAATCATACAACACACTGCCTTTGGGTGACCTCGACTTTTTCTTGGCAATTTGGGTCTTGATATTTACCATTTAATGCGGTTTATTGCATTGCCGGAACGCAAGTCTCTTTGCTGATGGCATAATGCTCGCCCAGCACAGCGCGTGTTGCCGGGCTTGCTCTGCTTTATCCGACCTTCGATGAGATATTCAAAGTGACATTGCATGGGCTTTTTGCACTTTCATTAGTAACCTTGCCAAGCTGGACCTTTGTCACCGTGTAGTCTTCCATATTGACATCACCTTCTTCATGTGGTGGTATGCCAATTTCCGCATACTTGTGGCTAGACTTATCAACGTTCAGCCTTGAGTATACCTTTGCCTTTTTCTTCCCTTTAGCTTTTGGAAGGACTATCTCTTCGAGGTCGAGCTCCTCCGGAGAAATCATTTGCTTTTTACGCTTCGACACTTGAGATATTAGCCAAGGGGGAAGGAAGGAAGTGTGAGCTTCTGGATTCACTGTGAATTCAGCCGTCATTGCTACTTCTGAAGTTATTGTCATGTCTGAAGTTACCATAGGTATCGTGACAATAGGAGAATTAATACGTCATCATCACTCATAGTTGATACATTGGTGATCAACATTGACTCATTCCTTAAACGATTGAATTCCATTTCAAGAGTGAGTATAGCCACATTAAAGCCGAAGACAAGCTAGGCAGACGATGGAGGCTTGGCTATATCCATGAGTATGGATGCTGCTTGTCAGCGAGGGTATCAAAGGGTTGATGCCCGGGGATGAGTGGATATCTGGTTGCGAGGGAATGCATGTGGTAGGGATAGGCGACGAGGGAATAGAAGGTGGAGTTCTTGAATCTGGAGGGGTATGAGGAACATTTGAAGTCACGGGCGATGATGTTCTAGGAATTTCCTCAATTACATTCGGGGAGGAGGCCGGTTCCTTTCTTAATCATGCCGGGTTCTGATGATACCTCTTGTCTCTACGATTTTGGTTCACGCCGGATCCATGCCAGAAATCGCTAGCCCAGGACTCTTTCCTGCTTTCAGAAACCTTTTCTGCATCGGAGTCTGCTTCTGCTGAATCTTCATCTTCAGCGGATTGATCACTTGAAGTTTCTTCTTCATCGGAATCTACCTCTTCTACAATAGACTTTTTACCCTTAGAGTGAGATGGATTAGATTCCGTGATTTCTGTCTCTGGGACGAACTGGGTATCTTTCTTGCCAACAGTGAACTTGATCCTAGGACCTCTTCGTGAAGAAGTGGGAATGGCCGCTGATTTTTTTTTGTCGCGGAGTTCTTGCTGTTGGCGAGCTTCTGCTTCAGATTCCTCTCCTTCTGAGTCTGTTCTGAAACTTTTCATTTCATAACCGTGTTTATGTAACCATTCCACAGTGTTGGCTAGGATTGGCCTCAACCTTTCTCTTATGTTGGTAACTTCTTTCCTAGACCATTGTATTGTAGGCAATGGCCTTTTAGCAATTTCTTGCTCATCATAGATAGCATTCATGATATCACCTGGATCCGCAAAATCCTCTGGTAGGTCAGCAATATCAAGATCTCTGATTTGTTGAACCATTAATCTGCAATAGTCCATTTTGTGAATGGCTTCTTCATCTCTGCAATCTACCCAGATGTCCTCAAAACGGTACCTGTGATGGTGACCCTTTTGCAACCTTTTTCTGACATCTCGGTAATCAAAATCAAACCTATACCTGTAGGTCTTGATTGTCATGATCTGCATTTCAGCATAAACAGACTTAGCCTTTTGTGCAGTTTGGATAGTATATCGGCCGATGGTCAGTGGGAACTTGAATCCACGCTTGTGGTTGCTCCTTCGTTATTTTTGCACTGACATCAACTGTCTGCATGTTTCCATGAGAAACCACTTATCCGAAGGATAATGTGGTAGCATGTAGGGACAACCAGTGTACCAGCCTACTCTCAAGTAAGTAAACGTTGGGAATTGAAGAAATATGCATCCAACTTTACTTACCACCTTATACGCCTCATCAGATATTCTTCTTCTTTCAAGAGCTGGATCAAAATTGAGAAAGCAAAGGTGTAAGAAAGCATCGTGACAGATAAAAGTGATGAAAAATTTCCTTAATCCAATTGATAGAAATATTTGTACAGATTTATAATCAATGGGAGGATTCAGCATACTTAGATAGACACGGAATTGTCTCGGTATAATTAGCGTGCAGTGCAAAAAGTCATGTAGGGAATTTCAAAGTAGAAGGAGCATTGATCAACTGCTCATGTATTTCATCAAGGATCTGTTTGCCCCAGTCAATATGCACCTTCCATCTTCTTATGATCTTGATGTATTCATACATCCAATCATGAAAAGTGGATGATTCCGGCAAGCCTTTCACTTTGCTTAAAAATGTATCATATCTTTGACGTCATCTTTGAAATCACTTACATAAGAGTCCTTTGACCATTTGGAAACGGATGATCTGAGCTTCTTTAACCATTGAGTGTTTATCAACTGTTAGCTTTAATTGGGATCCGGCGTCAAAGAGATCTCACTGCATTAGCACGATATGGCAAATATCGTATTAAATTTCTCCGTGTAAGGGGACCGCGAAACATGTCAAGAAATCGAGTCGAGTCACCGAATCCTCGTGCCGAAGAATGGATGCACTCCCTGCACTTTCGATGGCATGCACGAAGGAACAAACTCTGTATTATGCGTAGCTATAGGAAACATTGCCACCAAATGAAGGTTGTTGTGTACGATTGCTCTCATTGAATCAGGAAGAGGCTTCGTCTCTGTTTGCTTTGTGAGAAATCAACCAAGTCCTGATGACCAACCTCTGTGTCTTTTATCTCTTCGACCTTGGAGAGCACTACAGTCGGCGGATAGACACCTTGATATTTGTACTTCATTTTTACTTTTGCTTTCGAAGAAGACGGAGGCTTACTAGCAGTCATAAAAAATAACTAGAACTTTGATCACTCTGACTTGACAATCTTTGAAAAGAGACTGCAATTCATTTAGCGAGAACAAACATTAATCATTAGGAAACATGGGAATGCGCAAAGCGAGCAACGAGGATGGGAAAGCATGGAGCGGATGACAAGGCACGCAAAACGATGCACAAAAATAGAAGGAACAAGGCTCAGGAGTGCACTGGTAAAAAATGAAGCTCATCTGGAAAAGATTGTAGAAAACTAGAAAAAGTGTAAGGGCGCCAAAATTCAGCGCCCTTACATCTCTGGAAATTTCACTTTTGATGCAAGGGCACTAAATTTTAGCGCCCTTACATCTCTGAGAGTTAGAAAATATAACATATGCTGAAACATGTCATGGCGCTAAATTTTAGCGCTTCAACATTTGAGCACATTTTTAGTAAAACAAATGTAGGGATGAAAGGAAACGGCGCTCATGCTTGGCAATGTATTTGTATGAAATTGCACTTTGGGACTTGTTTCAATACCATTGTATACGCATTCAAGGGTTAAAGAAAACTTTCTTTGAGAATGAGAGATCTCTACAATGTTCGCACCAAAGTGTAAAGAGAGGGAGACAAGGAGAAACTACAACACAAGAAATGTTAAAGAGAAACACACTCACAAAGAATGATGCGCATAGAGAAGATAAACGCGAGTGAAGAGGAAGGAAAGAATGCGTATTCAAAACAAAAAGTGAGGTTTCCATTGCGTGAGGTAAACAGAAAAACGCGAATGGGGAAGAACACGCGAAGAGAGAAAGAAGAAACAAAAACGCGTGGAAGTAAAAACGCGAATGGAGAAGAAAGAAACGCGTAGGGTAAAACATATGCAAAGCTAAAACACATATGAAGAACTTAGAACATGTATAAAAATGAATGAAAAAGAAGAGAAAGTAAGGAAACGACTTACCCAAGACAAAACGCGAAGATTGCTGAAGGAAGGATGAGAAATCTTCAAAAACGTTTTTTGCAGTTTGAAAAGCACTTCGCCCAGCAAGAAGAAAAGAAGGCCAAAAGATCATAACAATGAAAAATGGCGAATTAAAACACCTTTAAGTGAAAAGGAAAATCAAAAACCTATCTCAAATCGAGCAATAAATTTAGGCACGAAAAGTGGCACGATTGACGAAAAACGCGAAATTCATGAAGAAATGTGCCAAGGCCATAAAAAAGTTTAAGTGGCGAAGAAAAGTGTAATGGCGCTAAAATTTAGCGCTATTGCATTTTTAGAAAATCTCACTTCATGCAGGGGCGCTAAATTTTAGCGCCCTTGCACTTTTTGTACTTAGCCAATTTTGGCTTCAAGGCAGGAGTGCACTTTTTCAATGCCACTGCATTTTTCGTAATTCACTAAGTATGAACAGTGAGACTTCTCGAAGGATCTCGTTTTGAAGGTCTTCGCGAGGCGAACATGGGGGAATGATCGAATTGACTATTCAAGACTTAGGAACGCATTTTGAGGTGGCTTGAAAATCACTTCGTTATGCGTACTTGAACTTCACGAATCCTAGGAAACATACAAGTTTCGTAGGGGGGTTATTCGTGGAACGAGCGCTGCTAGATTCCGTGATAACACATATGTAACATAAAGAACAAAAATCATAGACAATACAAGGTAAATGGAGAAAAAAAATAGCATAGAAAAACCCTTTGTGGGTAAAACCTCCATCAAAAATATGGGCTACAATCACTTATGTACTTCAAATAGGGTTGTTACAATTCATCTCCAACTTGCAAACACTATTTAAAGACCAATTGCAACACTCCCAAAAATGTCTAGCTTTTGTAATAAAATATCATAAAAATGAGCAAAAACCACTCACAAAATGCTCCCAAAGCTTGAGTTACAAGACTCAAATGACTCCCAACAATTCTTAAGTCAACTCTAACATGAATCATCAAGAAAGAAGAGTAAGCCAACAAAATGTAATATAAGACACTAAATGTCGCTCACAATTGTCCAAAAATGAATTTGTTGCTTTTGTTAGTAAAAAATGTTGTGATGAATTTGAATTCTCCACTTCCCATGATGAATTTCTTGCTTCATCCACCATCTTTGACCTAATTCTTTTAGAAGCCATATCTTTTGCATAATGATTTGAAACAAGGTTCCTTTTTGAAAATGTAAATGTTATCTAGAGGAATTCAAATATGCAATCATATTCAACTTTTCATTTATATAAGCATTGATTTTTCCCTTGCAAAACAATTGAATTTATGAGGTCAATAGTTAGCAAAAGATAACCTAGAAAGGTATCTCGATTCAACTTTTCATTTATATAAGCATTGATTTTTCCCTTACAAAACAAATGAATTTATGAGGTCAATAGTCATCAAAAGATAACCTAGAAAGGTATCTCGATTGCCAAAGAATTTCCAAGATGTATCATACCATCCCAAACCTTCTCAAACAATAAAGTGTTGGAGTTAAATCCTCAACCCTACAACTCCCAAATATCACTTGCAAACAAACACTCATCACAAATAGAGGGAAACAAAGATAGAATTATGGTAATAGTTAGTCTTTTGATGCAAAAAAAAAAGAATCATTGTGAATAATAGAATAATAAATTATCCGTGATAAAGGATAAATAAACCCTAGGAAAAGATTAAGTTAGATCATGACATGTTTCTTAATCCAATGATTTCAAACAAAAAAAAATGACTAAAGTAAGATTAAGTATGTTAGTGTAAAAAGATACCTAATTATTAAATAATTAATCAAGAAAATACAATTTTACCCTAACACCCCCTTAAGTGTAACTTAGGAAGAAGCAAAAATCTCTAATAAAAAATGCTTAAAAAAAAGGGTCTTGACAACTAGGCATGTTGGCAAGAGAAGTGGGGAAAGTACAATCCAGAGATCTATAGCCTGGTACTCCTTGAGCAATATGTTTACACCCTAGAGAATATAGTAAGAGAAATAAGCATGTACAGTAGGAATCAATAAGTTATACATGACATACAATATCATACTATCAAAATAATTTTTTATACATCCATAGAACACATATTTTTCTTTTAACTCATTTATATTATATTATAGTGGATAGAAAAGGGAAGGTCTAGTCTTTGCTCTAGTAGTATGTTATCCTTTCTTATCCTTACATTTCTATCTCTCTATCTATTATGTATGGTATATATACATGTGTTCCCTTGAAGGGACATGACTCCTAGTGACTAATGTCTTCTCCCGGTACCGCAGTCTTCTTCTGGAACTCTGTGGTATGTTTTGTTTCTACCCTTGACCTACTAACATCATCTCCTCTTTTAAAATGATGTCTTGTCCTCAAGTCATGTTGTTCAATTGAGAAGGATATTTTGATTATATTTTATCTTCAGTCTTGCAAAAGTAGTAATCTAACATGCCTATATCTATAGGAGTATCCCTATTTGTGCTTGTATTTGGGCTAATGTGTGTTCTACTTCTTAGAGAGTGATTGGGATGGTGATGTTGGTTATTTTCTTTGCTTCTTTCAAAATCAGTTGGAGGAATCTTAACTTGTTATTGACTGATTCCCTTAGCTGTTGCAATTGCTCTTTGACCAGCTCTCATTGCTTGTGGAGTTGTTGGAGCTAGATGCATAGATGCTCAATGTTGTCCCTTATTGCTTCAGTCAAGTCCTATGGGGGGTCGTAAGTCATTTGTGCTATTTGATCCTTTGTCTATGTGATCTGGTTTTGGAGGCTCCTTGTTGTGTTGGGCTATTATAAGTAAAAGTGATATAATTTCAATGGCCTTGATGTTGTCCTTAGTCTACTTGATTTGTTTTTCCAATTGAGTTTGTGCAGTGGTGCATCTCTTAATGAAATTTTGGGAGTTCTGCTTAGTAATTTCATCCTGGGCCTCCTTCCTTATATTGTCCTTTTGGGACGTCAGGTCCATTTGTAAGCCGACCACTAGTTGTAGTTGTTGCAGCAAAGGGAGGGACTGATCCCTGGAAAAATGAGGAATAGATTTATAGAGTGTCTTTATGGACTCTTGCAACTATTCTATTTGTTGCACATGTTCTTGGAGAAGTTCTTCTTTGGCGATGTTGTGGAAAAGGTCCCTTAATCGTAACTTTTGAATGGGTACTATTCCAAATAGATTCACTTGGGAGCCCACCAATGGTACTTGGAGCAACTGTGGATGTGGTGCTGATTGGATTTGTTGTTGTTGAGCCAAAAAAAAATTGATGGCTGAGATAGTATCCAATGGATTGGATACTTCTCCAAAGTCATCTTTATTCTTTTTTGTTTCTTCTCTAGAAACCCTTTTCTTTTCTTCCAATTCCTCCATCTCCTCTTTTGTTGTAGCTTTGGTTTCTTAAGGAATGGTATCTTTTGGTGTCAGACCTTCCTCCTACTCTGAGTCCTTGTTCATTTCTTCGTAGAGCTTCTAAGTAGTCTCCTCTGTCTCATTCTAGAGAGATTTTGTGTCCATTAGATCACCTATCATGAGTCTATTGAATCAGTGCTTAGTCTAGAGTTCTTTTGCTTGTGCTTGTGCTAGAGCTCATTTTTGTTCTTCTGTCATGTTTGGGCTTATCGTCGAGATGGGTTGTTCTTTCTATTGGTATGTGGCAATTGATCTTGCTATACTATACACTCTTCATGTATCCTCGTTGGGGCCCGAGGCCGGGTCAGGCCTCAAGCGAGGGTTCAGGGGTGGCAGCCTCTGAGAAAATTATTTTTCCCATTTTTTTGTGTCGTCACCAAAAAAGGAAAAATCGCCGAAAAAGAAAAAAACC
>VDFB02143636.1:79644-143317 GCA_007258455.2 Sequoia sempervirens | reverse complement strand
ATGATATTTACATTGGTAAAGTTGGAGTTCTAGAAAAATGTGCTAGGACCCATTTGCCACTTTGGGAAAATGGGTCCTCCTAACCTAGGACACCTCTTTTTTGGCATATTTGAGGTGAGTTTTTTATGTTATTTTACCTCCTCGAAGCAAGTTCCTAGAAAATTGTGCTAGGACCCATTCTCCCAAGTTGGCGAATGGGTCCTCCTTGCTTTGGACCCCACCCTTTTTGAATTTATTTGTTGTTGTATTTTAATGATTTTGAATTCTAGATCTGATGTTAGCTTGAATTATTTGAATTTCAGGATTAATTCTTAGATTTAGTATAAGTATAAGGTTAATTCACATAGTTTCATCCAAGCAACCTAATAATTTCATGTGACTTCATGAGATAAAAAGCAAGAGCATTACAGAGAATTTCAAAGGAATTCAAAGGAATATTATCAAGATTTTATTGCAGCAATTCAAGGTCATATCATCATGTCAAAGGCATAGTGCATCAAACATGTTGTTGAGCTATTGTGTTGATGTAGTATTGAAGATCCATTTTCAAGCATTGTTTCATATCCAATTCAAGATCAAGATCTACATTCTACATGGCCACTTCATGTTAGTTTGCTAATTCACATTCCAAGACATCTTCCAAGGTATCATCATTTCATGTTTCATGTCCTTATTTCATTATTTCATCATAAGGTTTAATTACCTAAATGGGGTTTGACCAAAGAAAACCCCTATCATCTAACAATCAAGAAGTTTTTCTCCCCTTTGATGTGTGTTTGTAGGTTTCTAGGTTGAAGATCAAGTGGAGAACATGATTGAAACAAAATTTTCAAAATTGTCAAGTGGCAAAGTTGTCATCCATATTGTAAGAACACAAAAACAAGGCTACAAAATTTGTTTCAGGTTTTTAGGAGTTGAGCACTGACGAGTTGGAAGTGCATACATCAAGGAATAGAACCTCGATCTTAGTTTTCAGAAACCCTAATAGGGACCTATTCACCACTAAAGGAAAATGAGCTCTTAGTTACCCAAAAACATCAAGTTTTCAACAAGGTACACATTGTTTTAGCCTTCCAAAACTTCTCTTATTGTTGCTATAACAATTAGGAGTCATTTCTAATTGTTATTTAGGCATTTTGGCCCTCATAATTGAATGAAAAATCTATAGAAAAACATAGTGGCTCATCATCTTGTTCATTCATTTTGGTGAGCCCCCATTTTTATTTGTTTCATTATGGTGAACCCGACCTGTTGAATATTGATTTTTTTTTTTTATCTTAAAGTCTTTCTTCTCATCCTAGGCTAGATATTGCATTCATTTGCATTGAATTAGATCTCATTTAGGGTTTTATACTTGGCATTCAAAATTGCATCCTTTAATTCTAAAAAATACAAAAACAAATCAGTCATCTTGCATATCATGTAGATCTCATAAATTTGCATTTGAAAATCATCACCATGATGCGTTGGCTATTTAGGGAAAAAATAGGATGTATGATGCAAGTGGGAGTAAGAAATGTGTAGAAGTATTGCACGAAGGTCCCAAAGAGATATAAAAAGGATAATGATAGGAAATAAATGAGGTTTTTGTAGCACATATGTATAACAAATAACACGAGTTGTTTGTAGTATTTATTTTATTTTATTTTATATTATATATATATTTTAATTCCAACAAAAGACCAATAGGATTCCATTTTTCAGTATTTTGTCACTTAGAAGAACCGAAATATTAGATTTCACCCCCAAGGAGTTTTATTCTAGTTATAATTCATCATAAATTCAGTTTTCAAATTATAATCGTCCAACAACGCTTGAAGGTTTTCATTGTAGGATTTTACTGTCATTTTTTAGATAATTTTTAAGTACTGAGAAGGTACTTAGAGAGGCGATAGGAACTTTGTTAACAACATATAGTTCCTACTTGAGATCACAAATAAAATTTTATTTGGAGATGGATTGTGCTAGTACTTGTTAAATTTCTAGCCTCCTTTAGCATTTTAGCCTTATAATTTCCTAGAAAAATTTAAATCTTGAAAGGAGATGTTAAAAATTATGCATTAGGGCTCCTAAAACCCTAAATTTCATCCAAAACCATAGAGTATATCTTAAAACCTTTCACTTTTCTTATATTTTGTCATTGACCTATAATCGGGGTTGCCTATCCTTTAAGTTACAATTTTAAGGTTTCTTTCTTGTGATTTTACCAACCCCTTTCTACTAAGAGTACTGAGTGTTCCCATTTTATGAATATTTTAATATATAGCTAAGAAGTCTTGAGTTCTTTTGGGTCCCACTAGGCACACATCAGCATCACATAGTCTCTTTGGTTCATTTAATTTTTTTTGGTTATATCTTTCCCCCTATGAGCTCAAGAAATACATTTTCTATGTTGACGAGTACAAACCCTGAATTAATCAAATCATAAGATGTATCTTTCACACTAATATTTTAAATCTTTTAGCAAATCCCCCTTCTTTCGATAATTCCCCAGCCCCTGCTTTTCCTATTCATTTTAAGTTATTCCTTAAAGCATGTGCATTTTGAAAAACTTAAGTTGTGCAAGGTCTTTCTATCATGGAAATTTTCATTTTGACAACATAAGCTCTTGCGAGTTAGAGAAATGACTTCATTTAAATAAAAAAGTATGTGTGGAGTGATGTTAAATTGAGTCATCACTCTCTCAAATTCCCAAAATTATTCCATATATCTAGTCTTCTTTGATGCTAGTGTTTCATAAAAGAATGAACTATTGATGGAGTCTCAAAGCTTCTCCTCATGCTCCAATGAGTCCCAAAAATAATTACATGTGTCTCAGACTTGTGTAATAATGAAATAATTTTTTCATCATGGATGGAATTTCAAATTCCTGTGATCACCGTCAATTTCCTAAGATTGATGGCCCACATTCAAACATGAAGAATGGCTATAACTGGTTGTGCATTCAAGTATGCAAAGATATTGATGGTGGATGTGATATGTATCTACCAAATACTTGAGGATACTAGCTTAATTACCTCATCTTTCATTATTCAAAACACAAATATAAAGTATTAGAGCAAATTGTTGAAGATTTACAATAGACAAGGGTTTTCACAATGAAACTAGGGCTTTATGTGAATAAGAAACAAGTACATCCAAATTTCTTTGTGTAAATTTGGGGGTATAAGGGTGTGAATTATTTGTTATCATGGATTTAGAGAAAGAAATTAGGGTTTTTAAGGGGTGGATTTTGCAAAATTTTATAGAAATTTTCAAGGAAGTGTACAATTTAAGAAACCCTAGTTGTTGAGCTATAAAACCTTAAATTGAAAAATAATGGCTAGAAAATTAAGGGGTGATAGGAGGAGATTTGATGATGATATCATCATGTAGCTTCCCAGATCATCAAGGAGGCCAAGAATGGCTCAAGGGTCAAAAATTTTGGTCGATACAGTTTTCGACAAAAATGAGAACTTTAGAGACCCCATCATTCTGGTCCAAGGATATGCCTTATTTAAGAACTCCTATTGAAAATCCCTAGCAAACAGACCTATTTGCAACATATGGAGATTAAGGATTGGAAGGTTGGTTGTTCCGAATGTATTTGTAAATGTGGACCTAGTTAGGGAAATTGCAAGGGTGCCCTACAACCTTGAGAAGAGAGCCTCATATACTACAGATGGAAAATTCCTCATACCATTAAACATGGCTCGTATTTGCAAGTTTTTTAACATGAACATTAATTCTTAGTTACCAATAGATTTGGGTGCCCTATCTAGAGAATACCATAAGCACTGGGATAGTTATAGGGTTTTTGGAAATAGAATTATGACATCTCATGTATATAGTAGAGACAAAAATAGAGATTATTTGAATACATAGAGGTTAATGAATTGCATGGTTTTCAAGGTTGGTGGTATAATATATGGTTATAATTGAAAAGCTATCATGGTGATGATTAGGAAAGTGTACTAATATATGGTGCCTCAAAACATTGTCTTTGGCGTGCAGTGTACTAAGAGGTTTGTGCCTCAAAATATTGTCTTAAATGTCAATGTAATTGTAAGTGGGTGCTTACAAAAAAAATGTTATATCTTTGATTGTGAAGTTGGATATGAGTAATAGACTCAAGCAAATTTTCTCATTATGTTTTTTTCCCTTTCAGGGTTTTCCACGTATATTTGGTGTCTTCTTTATGTGTGATGGTTTGTGTGATATTATTCGACATGATAGTTCAAGTTGTTAACTGAGTTGGATAGTTCAACTTCCTAATGGGTGTGCCAGTTCGTTGGTGGGAGGGAATTCTACTGGTTTCCAGTGAAAGAGTTTCCATCCTAGTAGTACCTAATATGATTCCCCTATCTATATATTTGTGTTAGCTTCTCCTCCATGGTAATGGGGTGAAACAACACACCAATGAACCAATGGGAAATGGGGGGATAGGACGGGCTAAGAGGGAGATGTAGGATGGGAAAACACTCTCCAAGTCAATGGCTAGGTCACTTTTTTAATGGCCAAGGTCACTCCATTAATGGATAAGCGGGGCCTCAAATTATATAGGGGTTCTAGCCATAAAAGGTGGGTGGGAGGACATAGTTGGGGTCTAGCCTTGGTTACCTCATCTTGTTTGTTGTTTTAAGTTCATAAAATTTTGCATACACTAATTCACCCCTATCAGTGTATTGGTGTTCTTTCAACACACATATTATGTTCTCAAAATTTGGAAGTGAAACAATAGGTAGGTAAATAACCCTTCATGCTATTTGGTTGTGCATTTTTAGGGTTTTCAAAATTTGTCAGTTTTATGTTGACCCCATATTTTTGTAAGCGATATGAAAATTTAGCACAAATAAATGAAATCACTACAATGGGATTTTATTTTTCTATGGTAGAATGTGAATGATTTAACTTCTTTTTTATTTTATAATATCTTGGTCTTTGTTTATGTCTATAGTGAAACATTTTTAATTTATTGCTATTCATACTATTCCCAACTTCGTGTTGTTTATCTAAAGAAGAAATATTGAGAAGAAAGTTTCCTACTGCGACGTTTATTTTAAAACCCTAAACAAGTTGACTAATTGTTTCTATTATTTATAGACATATTTTGGTGTCTTTTTTGGACAACCAATATTGCATTTAATAGGTATGTATTTCTGCTAGAAATCTTTGTTGGTTTGTCATTTTTCTTCGAAACTGTAAAGAGGGTAAATAGAGGGGTTGCAATTTTTGTTTAATGAATTATCTACGATTGTTCAGAAAACCCATTTTGTATGCTCATTTCTATATTATGATGTCATTTTATATGGTGCTATTTGTTGCAATTAAGAAGGTGTTGTCATTGATGTCAACAGGATGTCTATTGGCTGGTGTTGTCATTAATGTCAACTATGTGTTGAGGAAGTTTGTTGCATATGGAGGATATTGAGAAAATTGATAAACATAGTAGAATGTGTTGTGCAAGCAATCAAAGTGTGCTCCTGTATTGTGCTCCATGTTTCTTCTATGTTGAGGCTATTCCTATTTAGATTTGATATGTTGTTCAAGGTCGTCAAAGGTTGCTATATTCAGAATTTGGGTTTCTGGATCGTTGTACAATGCGAGATATTTTCACCAGTGTGTGAACCAGTTTTTCAGTGATTTTTTTTGTGGCCTGGGAGAAATGTATTTTCTCCACATTTCTCTGCTATCTAACTTCAGATTGTGTGGATTTGGGAAGTTGCTTATAATGCTTATATCTTTTTTTATTCAATATTTCACCTAATTTGGTGTAGTATTGAGTGAGTTTCATTTGTCAGTATGCAAATAAGGTTTCCCAATTGTTCTGAGATGAAGTGTTTGTATAATGCAAGCTTGGATGAAGTGTTTGATGAATCTTAAGTAGTTTGTGGATAATTCTAGATCATGCTCAAGTGAATTATGTTGTCTAGAAGTCATAGATTGATTTAAGTGTGTACTTAATGATTATGGTTTTTTGACATTGTTATTGGCTGACCTTTTGTTTAACACTACATGCGAGCTTACGAAAGTGTGTTGGTATCTATTTGGGTACTAATTAAGGATTTAGGTAGGTCACCTTCATTCCTATCCACCACAGGTATGTTTAGGTGCCAACCTATTTTGAATTTGTAAGTGTAACAAATAGTTTCCAACATTGGAGAAGGTTTTTGAGGATGAGGTTGGTATAAATAAGTGTAATGGTGTTGTGAGATGTAATAGAGAAACAAGATAGATGTGAGATCTATGCGAGTGATGTGTGTGATGCGAGTTTGAGCAGAGCAGTGTGAATTTTAGTGTTAGGGTTCTTGAAGGAAATGAGTTGAAGGCATCTGAAATCTTTCATGCAAGACTGTGAAAGTGTACGAGCAATTGTGGTGCATTCCTTATTGCATTGAGAAGTATTTGTGTAAAATTTCTCTTCTATGTATTCTTTCTATGGAAGTGAGCTCTGGCTGTGAGCCTTTTTGGGCAGTGTGTCGGCTTATGGAAATAAGCCCTTTTGTACCAATTTTTCTATTACTTATGTTGTGAGCTAATCCTCACCATTGTTTTTCCCTCATTGGGTTTTCCACATAAATCTGGTATTCTCTTGTGTATGATGTTGTGATTTCAGTTTTTGTTATCTGCATTTCATGTTTAATCACACTAACAAAATAAGGTTTTGATGAATGCATGTGGATTTGATTATTGTTGAGGGTTTTTATGTTTTAAGTGGCTACAACTGATTCACCCCTCCTCTCAGTTGTCTTGTTCATTCAACAATTGGTATAAGAGCAATCCTCCTTGGAAAAGATCTTAACCACTTGAGGTAGATTCGGGATGGCGAACAAGGTTGCTTTGGAATTCCCTAGATTTGATGGCAAAGATTATGCATTCTAGAAGACAAAGATGGAAGTATTTTTGGCAGATCAAGGATATGAGATTGAAAAGGCTTATATGACTGCATATACTCCACTTCCAAATGGTCCAAGTACAAGTGTAGAGATCAAGGTGCATGAGATCAATGCTAAGGTAATATTTCTTATTGTGAATAGTCTTTCAAAAACTAAATGATTAAAAGATATGAGTTTGAAGACTGCTAAAGAGGTTTGGGATATGCTATAAAGCATTTGTGAAGGAGATCCAAAGGTCAAACAAGCAAAGTTGCAGAACTTGAAGGCACAATTTGAAATGATGTAGATGTTTAAGGATGAGACAATTAAAGTCTACATATGGAGAGTTGATGGGCTGGTCAGTTCTATGAGAGGTCTTGGTGCAATAGTTAAAAAATATAAAGTAGTAAAGAAAGTTATCAGATCTCTTCTCGATTTTTATAGTGAAAAGGTATCTTCTATTGAGGAAAATGTAGATTTTGATAGTTATTCCAGAGATCATTTGATTGGTACACTAACTGCATTTGAAATGAGAAAACTTGGTTTGAAGAATGATACAAAAGTAGAGAGTGCTTTCAAGGCTAATAAATTAGAAAAGGTTGAAGATTTAGATGGAGAAGATCTTGATGATGTGGAAGCTAACTTTGTGAGAAAGATGAAGAAGGGCACTAGTAAGTACAAAGGTAAACTACCTTTCAAATGTTTTAGCTATGGTTGAATAGGTCATTATGCTTCAAGATGTCCAAAAAGAGCTATAAACAATAAGACTATGGAAAATAAAGGAAATGTGATTGAAAGATCTTACTATGTTAGAGAAGATGTTGGTATTTTTTATGACGAATTTGATTATGGAGATTTTGATGATGATGAATGCTTTTTTTTGGCAATAAAAGAATAATATGGTTCTACTAACCTTGAAAATTGTGCGAAGGAAAGTGTTTCGGAGATGAAGCATATGGTTGACGATACTTTGGTATTTACTTTTCATGCTAAAGAAGATAAGAATTACTAGGTTGTTGACAATGGCTACTCTAATCACATGACCAGAGACAAAAGAAAGTTTGTTAAACTTGAAAATTATGATAGACGATTAGTTAAGTTTGGAGATGATTCAAGAGCTAAGATTTGTGGAATAGGTTTAATCAGTTTTGATGGAAAGCATAACACTGACAATGTTTACTATGTTAAGGGTTTAAGGCATAACCTTTTGAGTGTTCGAAAAATGTGTAGCAAAGGTTATAATCTTTTTTTTAAGGATGAATCATGTGAAATCAGAAAAGGGTCCAGAACTATAATTGTTGTGGGTAAGAGAATAAATAGAAACAATTATCAGCTTAAGGGTGCTGATCGAAATTGCTTTATGCCTCAGTTTAGTGATAGTTGGTTATGCCATAAGAGGATGTGTCACATGAATTTTGATAATTTAGAAAGAATTAGTTTAGTTCATGTAGTGAGAGATCTACCAAAAATCATAGAACCTATCAATGTTGTTTGTGAGAGTTGTCAATTTGGAAAACAAACAAGGCATAGTTTCAAGGGAAAGGAACAATTTTCTACCAAAATAATGGAATTAGGACAAACATATATTTGTGGTTCCACGAGGGCGAGAAGTCTATAAGGTGATAGGTACTTTATTATTTTGATTGATGATTATTCTAGGATTACATGGGTTACTTTTCTTAGAGAAAAATTTAATGCATGAGATAAATTCAAGGAATTTAAAGCTATGGTTGAGAATGAAATGAATTTGAAAATTAAATGTTTCAGGTCTGTGAGAGGTGGAGAATTCACCTCCAATGAGTTTAACATGTTTTGTGAATTTCATGGAATAAAGAGACATTTTTCTACCCCTAGAACTCCTCAACAGAATGGAGTTGTTGAAAGGAAAAAGATGACTATTCAAGATGTTGCAAGGACTATGATGAAAGAGGAAAATCTACCAAAAGTCTATTAGAGAGAAGCTATTCATACTACTGTTTATATACTTAACAAATTTCAAGCTAAAGCTAACAACAAAATCTCTAATTACCTTCCTCCTGATGCTCGACGTTGGACAGTGATCCGGAAGGATAGAGCGGTGCAGACTGGTCGCTGCCTGGAGTTTGGGTCGTGGGTTTTTCAGTTCCGTGGTGGGGGAGGCTCAGCCCTCCCCCACAAAGGTAATATCCTCCGTGCCCTTCCATGGTTTCCCTCATTCTTTGTTTTCCTGGCAGTGTTATATGTTTTTCTTCCTGGTTTTCTAGTTGGATTGCATGTTTTTCATTCTTCTTTGCTGCCTGGCCTGAAGGGCTGGTGTTTTAGTGTGAACTGCTATGGAGGGGGTTTGGCCCCCTCCATACCCACTGGGGTTGCCTCAAAGGATGGGGAAATAGTTAATACCATAAATCGCCCCAAATCATTCTGTGAGGCTATTGTGTCTGATCAAACCAGTTTGTCTGGAAAGTGCAAAGTTTGTTTTTGAGCCTTCTGAAGGAGGTGAAACCGCTGATGAAAATGGAGGTCCACAAGACACAGTTCCTCTGGATACCACTGTGATTGTTCTGAACCTTGATATGCTTGACACAATCCACAAAGAGCGGGGTAGACTCTCATAGGTTACAGTTTTTATGGCGGCCATTGACTTGGATAATCTCCCCGCTAGAAAATACTTGGATAACTGGTTTAATTCTGTGTGGTTTAAAAAATTAAATGTTCAAATCTCATTCTGCCGTATGATTCAAAAAGGGTTATTCTTAATTTATTTTAAAAACCATGAGATGCAATTGAAAATATTAAAGAAAGCTTACTAGAGTGTTGGAAAGTCAGTGTTTAGGGTTTTGTCCTGGAAGTTGGGGGCTAACTGTGACGAAATCCTTGCCTTGTTTAGCCCTAGGTGGTTGTTGGTTAAAAATATTCCCCAAGATTTGTGGTCCTTTGTTCTGCAAGTTGTCAAACCCTTTGGGGGAGTACTTAGGGTGGATAGGCCTTGAGTTACGCTTCCTGATCTAAATGCTCGTGTCCTTGTTTCTCTGAGCCCAGGTGTCAAGCTTCCTAGTAATATTGGTATTAAACTTGAGGGTAATCTTCACTTGTGCCTGGAAGAGGTGCTTGGTGGTATTGGGGCTGCTACCATTGTAGGAAAGAGGGTCACCTGAGAAAAAATTGCCCCCTAATTCGTAGTAATGGTAGCCGCCCTCCTGCTAAACCGCCTGGAGATTCAATTGTTGCTTCTCCGTCTGTCAATCTTGCAGCGGCTTCTGATGTCAGTTGTGGTCTGGTCACCGAATTGGGGGTTTCTCCTGGTGCCTCTAGTTTCTTGGCCTCTCCCATGGTGTCCCCCTCTCCATCTTTGGTTGCCCCTGCTGTTGGCTATAGTGTCCCCAGCGTTGCTCCCCCTCAGCCTGCCTGCCATTCTGAGGTCCCCTCTTGCATTCTAACTCCCCCTATTAGTTAACCTTCCTTTTTCTCTGCCTTGCTTGGCTTCTTTTCCAAGCCCTGCTCCCCATTCTCCTCCTTCTGTTCTTGTTGGCAGTGGCAAAAAAAATGCTCAGATGCTTGCTCTTGAAAGCATTATGAAGAATGGCAGAAAACGTAGTAATAATAAGCAGAAAAAAATAGAAGTGATCAAGACCTATGTTAATGGAATTATAGTGTATGAAGAGACTATGGTCTCTAACTCTCACGATAATGAAATTCTGACAGAAAAAGACAACCCCTCCAAAATTGAGAGTATAGTTTCTACTTTTGAAACCATTCAATCCCTCAATTGTCCTTCAGTTTCTAGAAGCAAAGGAATAAAACCTAGAAAAAATTCTTATGGTCAAGGTTTGGATGCCTCTGGGGATAATGAGATGACTTCCACAGAAAATTGTGGTAACCCTGGCTTTTCTTCAACTAAGAATTCTCTTGAGACCTTGATTGACATGGTCAGAAAATGGTCTGTTGATAAATCTGAAGCTTCTAAACTTGAGATCTCCAACCCCATGCAAACTTGTGATTCTATAGACACTATTGGGCACCCTATTGATGAGGAGACCCCTGGAAGGACAGTGGGCCTACCTAGTGAGGAGGCCAAAAAAGATAGCTTGAGTGTAGTATTGAGAACCTCCTTGACTGGGGAAGGCTTTGAGGAAAACTCTGGGAAGGATTTGGAAAGTGTAAGGCAAACCGTTGGGAATTATGAGCCCCATCCCCCCAAGGAACCCAAAAAATGAGGCAGGAAAAAAGGCAGCACCATCTCAATTTGCAAGAATGGTGCTAGAATTATTAAAGGAAAGAGGAAGAAAACCAACATAAGTTCTAGCTGTCCCCTCTCCCAAGAGAGTTGAAAATTAAGAGAACACTATTAGATATTTTAAAATGTTTAAGAATGCTAAAGAGACCCCTACCAGTAAATATACTAATGATAGTTAGTTGCACCTCGTGGAATGTCAGGGGGCTGGAGTCCCCTGACAGAAAGTATATTGTTAGGAGATTTTTCAATTTGGAGTAAGATAAATATTTTGTCTTTTTGCAAGAACTTAAAGCTGTTGGGTTCTTGTTGGAAACCAACTTAAAGTTCATTTGGGGAGATTCTATGTTCTTGACCTCCAAACATGAAAAAGGTAAAGGAGGGGTGGCCATCTTGATGGCCAATAAATGGAAACCATATCTTACTGATTCAGGGGTTTCCCCCTGTAACAAAGTTGTTTGGGCTACTTTTTAGAGAGGTGGTATTAATTTTGGGGTTTATTCAATATATGCCCCAAACGACTACCTTGGTAGGTGTGGCTATCTGAACTCCCCGAGGTTCCTTGGATTATAGGAGGAGACTTTAACATGATTGAGAATAAGGAAGATAAGAAGGGGGGAATGAGTGTGGACTGGAAAGGGAATGAAACACATTATTGGTTCAGAATGAAAAACAAGCTTAATCTGCTTGATCCTCTTGAAGGTTTGAAGCAAGAGAGCAGCAGTGTGTGGTTTACCTGGTGTAATTCCCAGAAGGGCAACAAAATAATTTATAGTAGGCTTGATAGATTTTATGCCAACAAAGACCTTTGCAATTTTGAGCCACTCAATAGGGGTAACAAAGTGGTGGTCTATCCTTACACTCTTTCTGACCATCACCCGATTAAAGCTAGGATAACCATCAACAATGGAATTAAGATTAGCCCCAAAAACAAGGATAACTTCATTCTCAATACCAGTTTATTGCTAGACAAGGATTGTATTGAAGTTGTGAGTACCTTGAGGTGTATAAACAAGTGGATGTTAAGAGGGTCTAGTCTTATAGAAAGATGGAATCAGAATGTTAAGTCCTGGAGGTGCATTTTTCAGACAATTGGTAAAAAGAAAACATTGGATAGGAGGAGGGAGGAGAATCACCTCCAGGATGAGTTGCTGGTTGTTAAGGCTAGGATTCAAGAGGATCACAAGGATGAGAAACTCTATGAAGAGCTTAACAAAGCAAAAATCTCTTTGAGGAAATTGCAGGCTAATAAGATTGAAGGGCTTAAGGTGAGGGCTAAGCTCAATTGGTTGAGCAGTGGGAATAAAGGATCAAAATTTTTCTTCAGATATATTAAGGAAAAAGGCCTAAAAGAGAAAATAGACTAGATTTGTCATAATGGTGTGACAATGTCAAAATAGGAAGACATCCTGCAGCAATTCACTCTGTTATACAGGGAACTTTTTAAATATGAAGATAATGGAGAAGAGTGCATGGGGGCGAGAAACACTCTCAAGGGTTTGATGCCAAAAAAAAAATCTCTAAGGAAGATTGTGCTCTACTCTCGGCTAACATAACCAAAGAGGAGATCAAAAGAGCAATCCTTGCCATGAGCAACAATAAATCTCCTGGGTTAGATGGGATCCCTGTTGAATTTTACAAGACCTTCATTGATTGGATTTGTGAGGATTTGCTCCAGGTCTATATGGAAGCCCTTGAAAAAGGGTCCTTGGGAACCCACATCAATCAAGGTCTTATTAAGTTATTACCAAAAGAGGGAGACAAAACCTTGATTAAAAACTGGACACCAATAACCCTGTTGAATGTGTCGTACAAGGTGCTTGCAAAAGTCCTAGCCTTAAGGCTTACAAATATCCTGCACAAGTTTATAAATACCACTCAAACTGGGTTTATTTAAGGAAGGTACATCCTTGAAAACTTAATTACCAGCTGGGAGGCTTTAGATTGGGCCAAAAGATCTTAGTAGAATGTGGCAATGCTTTTAATTGATTTTGAGAAGGCTTACGACAGAGTGGAGTGGTCCTTCTTGATGATGGCACTGGAAGCTTTTGGGTTTCTACAGGGTTTTACCAAAATGATCAACACTCTCTTATGTGATGCTTCTGCCGTGGTTGAGGTGAATGGGTCCAGGTCTGAACCAATCCAATTGGAGAGGTCAATTAGAAAGGGATACCCCATTGCCCCAGCCTTGTTTGTTATTGCCTCAGATGCTTTTCATTACCTACTAAGGGAGAAGTGTGTTTCACCTAAAGTGAATGGGCTGAAACTTCCCGACAATGGTGAGCTCCTAAACATTCAGTTTGCTAATGACACTTCCATTTTTGTGGAATTAGAAGAGAACTTTGGAAGGTTAATGGACAAGCTTGGTCTATTTTGTCAAGCTTCAAGAGCTAGGATTTCAAAAGCTAAGTCCATTCTATTAGGTTGGCTTGACACCCCTCCTGATTGGTTGCAAAAGTTTGATCTTCAATGGGGGGCCCCCCAAAAACAAGTAAGGTACCTGGGGATCCCTTTCGCTGTCTCACCCAATTTGAAGGAAATGTGGCATTGGCTTAAGGCCAAGATTGATAAAAAGCTAGATGGTTGGAATAGACATTATCTTTCTCTTGCTGGGAGGGTGCAGGTGTGCCAAAAGATTCTTTCCTCATACACCTTATACTTTGCTTCTGTTTGGTTCTTCCATAGTTATCAAGTCAACGAGGTGCAAAAGAAAATCAGAGGTTTTCTTTGGTCGATGGGAAAGACAAAAAGAAGTTGCACGCTGTCAGGTGGGAGTGGTGTTGTATGGAAAAAACTAATGGGGGCTTGGGCCTCAAAGATCTCAAAAAGCATGGTATGGCATTGGCTGCGAAGTGGGTCATCAAGGCCCTTGATGGGAATGAACCGTGGAAGATTCTTATCAGGAATAACATTTCTCAAGCTGTACCAAAATTGGCTAAGTCTTGGAAGGATCTTCCTTTCAGTGATCTCCTCATCACCAAGTATCCAATAGTGCCTACTGGATCATCAGTTTTTAGAAGTATTTGGAAGGCTTGGGAATCCATAAGGGGCAGTTTCACTAGCCCTCTCCTAACTGATCCTAACAACAACCTAATCCATCTAGGTAGATCCATCTGGTGGAATCTTGAAAACAATGGAAAGCCTTTAGCATTATTGCAAGGCTGCTCAGCTAAGAATTGGAATCGGATTGGCATTAAAACATTCAGTGATATCTTCAGGGATGGAACTTTGGTTAGTTGGGATCAGTTGAGGGGGGATTATGGGTTGCCTCCCTCTAACTTTAGGACTTACTCTATACTAAGGGAGGCCTATAAAAGGTGGAACCCAAGTCTCCAAGTAGGTAGCTAGGAGGATGATCTGCTTAAAATTTTATGGAAGGGTACCCTACCCTTGCAAGATGTCAAAACTAAGGACATTTATAAAGAATTAATTAACTCATGCACTCCTGTTGACTATCTCAATAGGGCCTGGAAGGCTAACCTTGAAAGCAAGGACTGGAAAAAAGTTTTTAAGTATTTGTGGTATAATGGGATAAATGCTAAAAAGACTTGTTTTAGATGGCTTGTTTTGCTTCAAAAAGCTCCCTTCAAGTTGAAAGTTTGTGATTTTGTTATTTGTGATATTTGCAGGGTTCTTGAGTCTATGTCTCATATTTTTTTTGATTGCTTGTATCTAACAAGATTTGGAATTTTCTCTGGAATGGTCATAATACTTGGTATTCAAGTAGGAATTTCACCTGGAAAGAAATTTTGATGGGTTTTGATAGTAAATTAAGCAAAGAGTTTAATCTCTTTTGGTTTTTTCTTACTACTAAAATTTTGTGGGTGTTATGGAAAGCAAGGAATGAGGACAAATACAGTGGGGTATGGAGGTTACTTACTGAGTCGAATAAAAGGCTCATATTCTATAATGTTTCCTTGCAAGTCATTGCCATCATGGAGGTTGCAGAAAGCAAATTCCCGAAGATGCTCAAGAATGAGAGGACCCCTTTCCATCAGAGAGAAGTCATGCATGGTTGCTCATGGCAGCAGGATCAACCCAATATTGATGTCTTTACGTAGGACTTGGAAAAACTTAAGGAAGAGCTCCATGGCTAAGTTAGGCTGTGATGGCGTAGTGGTAGTGTACAAGGAGGAAATGAAGCATAGCCACACATGGCACCCAACGTAGGATCTATTGGCATCTGTTGTTTCTTTGCTAGTCAATGTAGTGTTTTTTAATCTATCATCTTGTAACCAAGTGTTCAATGTGTCCCAATGTGCATGATGTTCCTTTTACCTATATGTTTTTAATGTGTAAGCAGCTGCTTAGAAAATGTGTAATCAGCAGTGCAAAATATGTAAATAACTGTATAGATTTCTGTTTGCAGCAATTAAATTGTTGTAACAATTTAGCAGTAGTTTTTTGGATGGTGGGCTGTTTGCTGCATCTGTTTTGTAATTCTTCTTGTTTGCTCGATTATTAATAAAAAAAAGAGCTAACAACACAAAGAATCCCTATGAGCTATGGTATGGAAGGATTCCTACAATGAATACTTTAGAGTATTTGGAAGCAAATGTTATATCAAAAGAGAAGAAGAAAACTTAGGAAAATTTGATGCAAGGTCTGATGAAGGTATCTTTCTTGGATATTCTACTAGAAGCAAAGCTTACAGAAGTTACAACAAAAGGTTGAGAAAGATAGTTGAAAGTGCAAATGTGAAGGTTGATGAAAATTTATAGAATTCAGTTGTAGTAGATGGATATGTGTTAGATGAACCTAATTAAAGAGAAGCTGAAGAAGAAAAAGGTTGATGAAAAAGAAGTGCAGAATGAAGAGGAAGAAGCTCTGGAGAAGACCCCTAAAACTCCTAAGCATGTGCAAAAGAATCATTTCGAAGATCAGATCATTGGAGACAAGAGGAAAGGTGTATTGAAAAGAAGCAAAGCTACTGAAGTTGAGGTAAATCTGTGTTTACTTTCTAAAGTGGAACCTAAAATAGTGAGTGAAGCATGCAAAGATGAACATTGGATGAAGGAAATGGAAGAACTTATGTAGATAGAGAAAAATCAGACTTGGGAATTGGTTCCTAGACCAACAAACAAAAACATAATTGGAACTAAATGGGTATTCAGAAACAAGCTAAATGAGAATGGAGAAGTAGTAAGAAATAAGGAAAGACTTGTGTGTAAGGGTTACTCACAAGTGAAAGGTATATACTTTGAGGATACTTTTGCTCATGTGGCTAGGATAGAAGCTATATGAATGTTTTTGGAATTTGCAACACATAAATATTTTAAGGTTTATCAGATGGATGTTAAGTCTATTTTTCTAAATGGTGAACTAGAAGAAGAGGTTTACATAGAACAACTGGAAGGATTGCAGTTGTCAGATCTACTAGATATGGTATGTAAGTTGAAGAAATAACTATATGGATTGAAGCAAGCTCCCAGAGCTTGGTATGCAAGATTGGATGGGCACTTGATACAACAAGGATTCAGTAAAGGCATCACAAATAGTAATATTTACTTCAAAATTGAGGAAGACAAAATCTTGATAGTGGTTGTATATGTGAATGATATTATCTTTGGAGGAATTGAAGCTGTGTAAGAAATTCGTTGAAGAGATGCAGAAAGAGTTTGAAATGCCAATGTTTGGGGGGATGAATTTATTCCTTGGACTAAAAATCAATCAAACAGATAAAGGGATATTGATTTCACAATCAAAGTATGCCAAATAGATGTTGAAGAAGTTTGGAATGGATGACTCCAAACCAGTATGCACTCCTATGGTGACTGGTTGTAAATTGAGAAAATATGATGACTCACCTAAGTTTGATCAGAGTAAGTATAGATCTATGATTGGTGGAATACTATATTTAACTGCTACTAGATCGAATATCATGCATGCAGTTTGTCTTGTGGATAGATTTTAAGATCCTAGAGAGACACATGTTGCAGTATTGAAGAGGATATTCAGATATTTAAGAGGCAATCCAAATTATGGCTTGTGGTATCCTGAGGATACTGATTTTACATTAAATTCTAATACTGATGTAGATTGGTCTGGTTGTGTTGATGATAGGAAAAAAAAAAGTGGTGGTGCATCCTTTCTTGGATGTAGATTGATGTCATGGTTGAGTAAGAAGCAAGTTCCAGTTTCTTTATCTACTACAGAGGCTGAGTATATTGCAACAACATCATGTTGTACACAAGTATTATGGATGAGACATACATTGAAGGATATCAAATTTGTATATGATGAGCCTATATCTATCTTTTGTGATAATACAAGTGCAATTAATATTTCAAAGAATCTAGTGATGCATTCAAGGACAAATAATATATCACCTAGGCATCACTATTTGAGAGAGAAGGTTATGGAGAACGAAGTGAAGCTTGAGTATGTACCTAAAAAGAATCAGATTGCTGACATATTTACTAAGGCTCTTCCTAAGGATACTTTTGAGTATCTTCAAGAAAAGTTGGGGGTTCTTTCCCTTCATTGAACTAGATGCATATGGAGATGCATTATTCTAGTGGATCTATGGATCTATCTCCTTTCTAGACTAATGTTGGTGGCTACCTCTCAGAGGGAGTAGGTAGTATCACGTGTTTTCATTAAGATGTTAATTTATTTGGGTGTACTCCTAAGGGGGAGAACAATGCAAAACATAAAATCCTTTGCCATTGATGTTAAAGGGGGAGAGAGAATCATATGAAAAAGTGCAAGGTATCAATGGAGAAATTTGTGTATGCTATCTAATAATTATTGTCAAAGGGAGAGAGAATCCTAAAAGGGTGAGAGAGTTCAAGAATGTTGTGTAGGCTATCTAATCTAAAAAAAAAGGAGAGTGTGTATGTTGTCTTTGGTAGTTTTTCACATCTTATGTTGCCATTAATGAAAAAGGGGGATATTTTTGCAAGCATGACGGTGTTGTCATTGATGTCAACAAGATTTCTACTAGAAGGTGTTTACATTAATGTCAACTATGTGTTGAGGAAGTTTGTTGCATATGGAGGATATTGACAAAATTCATAAACATAGTAGAATGTGTTGTGCAAGTGGTCAGAGTGTGCTCCCATATTGTGCTCTACGTTTTTTTTGTGTTGAGTCTATTCTTGTGTGGATCTGATATGTTGTTCAAGTTTGTTAGAGGTTGCTATATTCAAAATTTTGGTTTTTGGATTGTTGTACAGAATGAGATATTTTCACCAATGTGTGAACCAATTTTTCAGTGATGTTTTATGTGGCCTGGGAGAAATATATTTGCTTCGTGTTTCTCCATTTTTTGGCTTTAGGTTGTGTGGATTTGGGAAGTTTCTTATAATGCTCATATCTTTCTGTATTCAAGATTTCATCTGATTTGGTGTAGTACAAAGTGAGTTTCATTTGTTAGTATGCGAATAAGGTTTACCAATTGTTTTGAAATGAAGTATTTGTATAATACGGGCTTGGATGAAGTTTTTGATGAATCTTAAGTAGTTCATGGATTATTCTAAATTGTGCTCAAGTGAATTATGTTGTCCAGAAGTCACATATTGATTTAAGGAAGCATGTACTTAATGATTATGGTGTTTTAACACAAGTATTGGCTAACCTTGTGTTTGACACTACATGCGAGCTTATGAAAGCATTTTGAGGTGTGTTGGGATCTATTTGGTTCCTAATTAAGGATTTATGTAGGTCACCTTCATTCCTATCCACTACGGGAATGTTTAATTGCCAACCTATTTTGAATTTGTAAGTGTAATGAATAGTTTCCTACATTGGAGAAGGTTTTTGAGGATGAGTTTGGTATAAACAAGTGTAATGGTGTTGTGAGATGAAAGAAAGAAACAAGATAGATGTGAGATCGATGTGAGTGATGTGTATGATGTGAGTTTGAGTAGAGTAGTGTGAATTCTAGTGTTAGGGTTCCTAAAGGCAGTGAGTTGAAGGCATCTGAAATATTTCATGCAAGATTACAAAAGTGTGCGAGCAATTGTGGTGGATTCCTTGTTGCATTGAGAAGTATTATTTGTGTAACATTTCTCCTCCTCTTCTTGTATTCTTTCTTTGGCAGTGAGCCCTGACTGTGAGCCTTTTTGGACAATGTTTCCTCTAGCGGTGAGCCCTTTTATACCAAATTTTCTATTACTTATATTGTGGGCTAATCCTCACCATGGTTTTTCCCTCATTGGGATTTCCATGTAAATTTTGTGTTCTCTTGTGTATGATGTTGTGATTTTAGTTTCTTCTATCTACATTTCATGTTTAATGATAGTAACAGAATAAGGGTTTGATGAATGCATGTGGATCTAATTACTGTTGAGGGTTTTGATGTTTTAAGTTGCTACAACTAATTCACTCCCCCTCTCAGTTGTCTTGTTCATTCAATAATTGGTATCAAAGCAAGGTTTCTTGGAAAAGATCTTAACCACTTGACGTAGATCTGAGATGGTGAATAAGGTTTCTTTGAAATGCCCTAGATTCGATGGCACAGTTTATGCATTTTGTAAGACAAAGATGGAAGGATTTCTGGTAGCTCAAGGATATGAGATTAAAAAGGATTATACGACTGCATATACTCCACCTCCAAATGGTCTAGGTACAAGTGTAGAGATCAAGGTGCATGAGATCAATGCTAAGGCAAGATTTATTATTGTGAATAGTCTTTCAAAAATTGAACTAGTAAAAGTTATGAGTTTGAAGATTGCTAAAGAGGTTTGGGATAAGCTTGAAATCATTTATGAAGGAGATCCAAAGGTCAAACAAGTAAAGTTGCAAAAATTGAAGGCACAATTTGAAATGATGCAGATTTCTGAGGATGAAACAATTAAAGTCTACATATAGAGAGTTGATGAGCTAGTCAGTTCTATGAGAGGTCTTGGTGCAATAGTTAAAAAATCTAAAGTAGTAAAGAAAGTTATCATATCTCTTCTTGATTTTTATAGTGAAAAGGTATCTACTATTGAGGAAACTGTAGATTTTGACAATTATTCCAGAGATCAATTGATTGGTACACTAATTACATTTGAAATGAGAAAACTTGGTTTGAAGAATGATACAAAAGTAGAGATTGCTTTGAAGGCTAATAAATTAGAGAAGGTTGAAGATTCAGATGGAGAAGATCTTGATGATGTGGAAACTAACTTTGTGAGAAATATGAAGAATGGCACTGGTAAGTACAAAGGTATACTACATTTCAAATGTTTTAGCTGTGGTGAAATAGGTCGTTATGCTTCAAGATGTTCGAAAAGAGCTATAAACAGTAAGAATAAGGAAAATAAAGGAAAGGTGATTAAAAGAGCTTACTATTTTAGAGAAGATGCTGGTATTTTTTATGATGAATTTGATTATGGAGATTTTGATGATGATGAATGCTTGTTTTTGGCTATGAAAGAAGAATTTGGTTCTACTAACCTTGAAATTTGTGCGAAGGAAAGTGTTCCAAAGATGAAAGATAAGGTTGAAGGTACTTTGGTATCTACTTTTCATGCTAAAGAAGATAAGAATTACTGGGTTGTTGACAGTGGTTGCTCTAATTGCATGACCAGAGACAAAAGTAAGTTTTTTAAACTTGAAGAGTATGATGGAGGATTAGTTAAGTTTGGAGATGATTTAGGAGCTAATATTTGTGGAATAGGTTCAATTAGTTTTGATGGCAAGCATAACACTGACAATGTTTACTATGTTAAGGGTTTAATGCATAACCTTTTGAGTGTTGGAAAAATGTGTAGCAAAGGTTATAATCTTATGTTTAAGGATGAATCATGTGAAATTAGAAATTATGTCGGTAAGAGAACAAATGGAAACATTTATCGACTTAAGGGTGTTGATGGACATTTCTTTTATGTCTCATATTGGTGACAGTTGGTTATGGCACCAAAGGATGTGTTACATGATTTTTTTTAATTTTATAAGAATTAGTTTAGTTCATGTAGTGAGAGATCTACCAAGAATCACAAAACCTATTAATGTTGTTTGTGAGAGTTGTCAATTTTGAAAACAAACAAGGAGTAGTTTCAAGGGAAAGGAACAATCTACTACCAGACTATTGGAATTAGTACATATAGATCTTTGTGGTCCCACAAGGGTGAGAAGTCTACAAGGTGATAGGTAATTTATGCTTTTTATTGATGATTATTCTAGGGTGACATGGGTTACTTTTCTGAGAGAAAAATATGATGCATTAGATAAATTCAAGGCACATAAAGCTATGGTTGAGAATGAAATGGATTTGAAAATTAAATGTTTGAGGTCTAACAAAGGTGGAAAATTCACCTCCAATGAGTTTAACATGTTTTTTGAAGTTCATGGAATAACGAGACATTTGTTTGCCCATAGAACTCCTCAACAAAATGGAGTTGTTGAAAGGAAAAATAGGACTATTCAGGAAGCTCAAGGACTATGATGAAAGAGGAAAATCTACCAGAGATAAGCTATTCATGTACTATTGTTTACATAATTAATAGAGTTCATGCTAAAGCTAACAATACACAGACTCCCTATGAGCTATTATATGGAAGGATTCCTACTGTGAAGTACTTTAGAGTATTTGGAAGAAAATGCTATATTAGAAGAGATGAAGAAAACTTGGGAAAATTTGATGCAAGGTCTGATGAAGGTACATTCCTTGGATATCCTACTAAAAGCAAAGCTTATAGTGTTACAAAAAAAGGCTATGAAATATTGTTGAAAGTGAAAATGTCAAGGTTAATGAAGATTTGCAAAATTCAGTTGTTATAGATGGCTATGTGTCAGATGAACCTATTTGCAGAGAAGAAGAAGAAGAAGAAGAAGAAAAAGCTAAGGAAAAAGAAATGTAGAATGAAGAGGAAGAAGCTCTGTAAAAAACCCCTAATACCCCTAAGTATGTGCAAAGAGATCATTTCAAAGAAAAAATTATTAGAGAAAAAACAAAAGGTTTATTGACAAGAAAAAAAGCTACTAAAATGAGAGTAATTTTATGTTTATTTTCTAAAACTGAACCAAAAACAATGAATGAGGCATGTAGCTCGATGACTATTGGATGAAGGAAATGGAAGAAGAGCTGCAACAAATTGAGAAAAATTAGACTTGGGAACTGGTCCCTAGACCTACAAATAAGCATATAATTGGAACTAAGTGGGTAAGCTAGTTTCCTTCTCATTCTATCTACTCCTGTCTTTAGAGAATGGTATTCTAGAATGTAGGAAGAATTCCAATAACCATTTTTTACATGAAGAGTTGATACTCTTAATTATTGAACATATAAGACTAGATATGTTATTGAAACCCCTATACTTAGTAGAGCTCCAAAGTCCAAGGAGGTGCTTTCAGACTATGACATGGGTGAGGATTCTAATGATGTGGAGGAAGTTGATGGTGAGTCGGGGTCTGGTGAAAAGGTGGAATCACCTACTTGGTCTGATGGCTATCAAATAGACTTGGAGTTGGGTAAACTCCCCTCAACCATGGCTAAGAGTAAAATTTCTAAGTTTGGAAAAGGTGGTTAGGTTTGTAAGTTGGAGTTTGTGCCCTCCCCTTCAGGTATGAAATGTAATATCTTTGGGGGTACTGAGGAGGGCATTAAGGATGGTAATGCTTCTAGTGGGAGGAAATGTTCAAGATTGGTTGCTAGAGTGAGGGATGTTCCCCCTAAAGTTAATTAGGGTGGTGAGGAGCCTTCTTTAGATGTTGCAGAGGGGGTGAAGGTAAGTAGTATGATGAAGAAGGCCCCTAAAGTGGAGAAGGTTAAGGGTTCTTAAATTTTTTTTATCTAGATGCATTCCTTGATGTCTTGATCTCCACAGGCAAAGGAAAAGAGTAGTTGGTCCCCCAGGCTGGAATTCATTGTGAGGAACATCCTGCGAGCTCTCACTAGGGGATGAAATTGAACCGGGAGGTGTTGGATCTTAGTCAGGTTTCTAGCTTGGTGAAGGAGGGTTCAAATGTCTTCTTTAATTTATTTATGTGTCTCCTTCGTGAAGTGAAGTATCTGCATGGTAAGTGTGACACGATTGTAGGGTTTAACATTGCTCCTTTGAGAAGCACTAAGGAGATGAATTTGGTCTTTAGTATGGTTAAGACTGAATATCACTCTCAATTAGATGGTTGAGGAATCATGACCCCAAAATTGCTACCCTTGAGAAATTTTTTTTGAAAGTTCATCAAGATCTCTCTACTCGGGTTAATCTCATCAAGGATTCTCATGAGACTACTATGGAGGGTCTAGTGCTTTTAAATAGGAAGGCTAAGGACTGGATTGGTAAGCCCTTTCTTCCTAAAAAGGGAGTGCATGTTGTGGGAGAGGATAATGAAATGAGGAATCAGGTAAAAGATCCTAGGGTAAGGTCGAGTGTGCGAACTCATAGAAAAACCAAAAAAGTATTGATATCCTGATGCAGGAAGTGAAAGAGGTCATGAAGATGCATGAAAAGGTCATCACCAAAGATTTGGAGACATCAAGGTTTTTAAAGAACCTTCTCTAGCTGTTGCTCTATTCTTTTTGTGTCTGCTGCTTTTTTGCTAATGGTTTGATGGTCGACTGATTGTGTTTTAATCAACTTTTTGTCTTTTGGGGCATCTTTCTCTTGTCTATTCTCTCAAGATACCTTTTATTTTGTTCAGGGTTTCAGGAACCCTTCAATACCTATTTTATGTTAATAAAAAACACTAGTAATATATATCATCAATAATATCTACCAATTTTTTAGTTTGTTGGAATTGTGAAGAAGTGAAGGTTTATTCAGATTTATCAAATTCAAATTTCTCTTGACAATTGACTTCTAAGATATCTTTGAAATGTTAGTGAAGATAATTACATGTTGGAAAACACATTATGTATTTCAACTTGTAATTTTCTATAGTAATCAAATCAAAAGACACCAAATCATATCTAATAATCTCCACAGAATTGTCTAGGACACTTTAGCTTGGTAGGTTATAAATTTATGGTCAAAGATTGGAACCAAGTATAGAGAACAGTATAGTAAAAAATCAAAAACAAAATTCACATGTGTTCAACTCTACATCAATATCACCAAAATACCTAAGACGGACAAAAACTTGGATCATAATTTCCATGTTGAAATATAAATTGTCTTTTCCAACCTATAACTTCAATTTGTAGTTTGAAATACATCTTATGAAATATGAAGTAGATTTGTGCAAGTTGAACTACACAAAGTGTAGTTCAACTTGCAACCCTAATTTTAAACCCAAAATGCACTACTAATTGGGCAATGTCTTGTTACTTGAACCAAATTTTTTTTCAAACCCCAAACAAAAATAAGAAATAATTAAAAAATAATTTATTTACATTGTTAGTCACTTGTCACCTGAATATAATTTGTTTACTATATCCCCCACCTATAAGTCCTCCTTGTAGACTCCACACTTTAACTTTCAACGATAAAAATTTCACAACAATATTTTACAACCTACACTTCATTTGTCCAATTTTTATTTTAAAACCATATATAATTGAGAAACCAAAAAAACTAGAATTGGTTTACATATTTACTCATATGTCACCTTGTGGATTCCACCCTTTATCTTTCAACAATAGCAAGTAAAACTTCATCGTAGAATAGAATAAACCACAAAATATGCCAAAAATGTGACAATTAAAGTCCCATTGTAGGCCAAAACACTCTCTTTGTCACTAATTCCATTTTGCATTGTGATACTTGTTAGAGTGGTGTCTCTTCCATCTAGAAAATGTCTACACATATAGTATGCAAGCTACCCCTTTCCTTGAAAAACAAAGCTATCTTAGCCTACCAAACATCAAATATGTAAATGAAAACTTGAAGGTTTTGGTAACATTTTATTGTCCATCATTATTTAAAAATCCTAGCATACAAGGCCACGTGGCCATAGTTGGACATGGGATGGGCTAAGAAATTTATTCATGTAGTCCTCCCATCTAATCCATTGTCATCATGCCATCATATGGGGGATGCGAATGATGTCTTATAATGACTTTGTAGGTGGTATACCTATTGTCATCTTAGGTATGCCATTTTGTGGGTATAATATCCACTGCCATACAACACATAAAGTTCAACATATTTATATAAAAAATATAAGTTACAAAATAGATTTATATACAAAATTGCAAGCTTATGCCACATTTTATCATATACCATTGCGAGCTTTCTTTCTTGATAGTTTGTTTTGTTATTTATTTAATACTTTGGAAGGTATTTTCTTCTTGGTGGTGACATAGATTTATTCCATGTATTCTGTGTTCATTCACAATGTACTTTAGTGCAGATTCAAAAACACATCACATTTTCCAAGATGATATTTTTTACAAGTTTATAACATGTATTCTTAATAATTTGGATTGTTATTTATCTAATCTTTCTTTCAAAGGAAATTTCTTTTGCATGGTGACATACACTTATTCAATGTCTTGTATGTTGAGTTTAAATGAAAGTTTAATGTAGATTCAAAAATACAGTTTTGTTTTCAAACATTGTTGTAGGTTAAAACACACAATGTGTTTTGCAGCCTAAAATTTCTTATACTAGGCCACCTATGTAATTTGAAGTGTGTTGTGAAGGTTACCTTGTGTCATAAAGTGTAAGTTAAAAAATATAGTATGTTTTAAAACCTCCTATTTATTATAAGACATTCAGAACTAGACATATCTCTATTTATATTTGAAATAACAATAGCATTTCACAATAGTATGTTTGCATATGAGAAATTGCAAGTTTTTAAACATGTTTCATTTTGTAACCTACACTTCACAAGGTATCAAAAAGACACCATATTTTGTAACCTATAATATGGAGAAGTATATTATTTTTTCCAATAACAACAACAATGGTATTGTTGCTATTTGAAATGTAGTCCTAGATAGACATAGTTAAAAACCACAAGGGTTGGGTATGTTGTGAAGTGCAGGTTAAAAAAAAAAAAGTGTTTTGAAGCTTACAATTTGTTATAGCAGATAACATGTGCAATTTCAATTGTGTACTATGAAGGTTATCATATGCCATAACGTGCATGTTAAAAAGACATCATATTTTTAAACCTCCTATTTCTTGTAAGACATTCATAACTATACATATCTCCATCTATATTTTATGACATTATTTGTGTACAAGAAATTGCAGGAAACCTAAACTTCATTTGTCCAATTTTATTTTAAAACCCTAAACAAGTGAGAAACCAAAAAAATATTAGAATTGGTTTGAATTGTTTTCAAGGTTTTTTAAGTTTATAATTTTTATGTTGCCCTATCTTTTTGTAGGTGATATAAAGATTAAGCACAAATTAATGATGGCATGATGACAAAGTGTTTGGGTATGAGAAATTGTAGTTTTCAAAACATGTCATGTTTTATAACCTACACTTCACAAGGTATCAAAAAGACACTGTGTTTTGTAACCTATAGTGTGGAGAAGTATATTTATTTTTCCCAATAACAACAACACTAGAGTTGTTGCTTTTTGAAATACAAACCTAGATATACATAGTTAAAAAAACACATGGGTTGGGTACATTGTGAATTACAAGTTAAAAAACATGATGTGACCACTGATCTCCAAGTGCCACATACCTGGTTATAGTTGATAACAAAAATTCCTTAAAAAAATAGATATTCATTTAATAGATTAGTCTAGTTGGGTTGTGTGTAATATTTATTATCTATACATGTGAAGAGAAGAGTTCTAGACACCAAACAAAGGCTATCAAAAGGATTTTCAAGCAAATGACATGAAAAGACCCACTAGTTTAGTTTTCCTTGCGTTTCCCTTCAACAGAGTGTAAACAACATTATCAAAGGAAAATATTTTTTTAAGCTTCCAAATAGATTTGCATTTATGTTAGCAATGTGCTAGGCTCAACTTAACAAAAAATGATTATAAACACAATGTGTATTTGGCAACAAGATGACAAAATAAATCATGTTAGAAAATATAATATATTTTTTAAAATGGTCTAAAATTACAATTTAATCAAATATACAAGACATGGAACATTAGTATATCTCACTAAATATTTCTAGTCAACCCTTATATGTATCCCATCTAAATTTACTACACTTCAACATTATGAACATGTGATCTTTCTATGTGTCATAATTCTCAAGCTTTCTTCCTACATAACAACATGAAGTTGGAAAACTATGAATAATAGTAAATTAAAGTAGTTTCACCAATACCCATAAACAAAGAAAATAATATTATAAAGGAAGGGCTTAAATTATTCATAGTTTACCACAAAAAAATCCAATGTAGCGATTTCATTAATTTATGTTAAATTTTTATATCGCCTACAAAAAGATGGGGTCAACACATAATTAAAAAAATTAAAAAATCCTAAAAAAAACACAAAGGAAAATAGCATGCACATGGAGGAAATCGATAACCATAACGATACATAGTTGGAAAAACTATGAATAACAGTAAATTAAAGTAGTTTCACCATAGTCGTAAACAAAGACCATGAAATTATAAACTAGAAACGAAACTAAATCATTCACAATCTACCATAGAAAACAAAGCCCCAATGTAACAATTTCATTAATTTGTGCTAAATTTTCATATCGCTTACAAAAAGATGGGGTCAACATAAAAATCAAAAATTCTAAAAATTCTAAAAAATGCATGAGAAAAATGTGAAACTTTATGCTTGGTATGACAACGACTATTCTTCATAGAAAATGACATGTCTAATGCAACCAAATGGGGTTTTTGAATAGTCATGGAAAACCCATTGAAAATAAAATACCCTCTTTTACACAACCCCTCTATTTACCCTCTTTATAGTTTCAAAGTAGAATGACAAACTGACAAACATTTTTGATAGTTATACATCCCTGCTAAATGTGGGATGAAACAATTGGTCAACTTGTTTAGGGTTTAAAAATAAACATCACGGTAGGAAACTTCCTTCTCAAGCTTTCTTCTCTGCATAAACCAACACAGTGTTAAGAAAACTATGAATAACAATAAATTAAAGCAATTTCGCCATACTTGTAAACAAAGACCATGATATTATAAACTAGAAAGCAAGCTAAATCATTCACATTCTACCATAGAAAACAAAAACTTGATGTAGCGATTTCATTTATTTGTGTTAAATTTTCATATCACTTGCAAAAAGATGGGATCAACATAAAAATTACAAATTTAAAAAACCATGAGAAAAACACAAAAGCAAATAAGATGAAGGGTTGTTGTGTTGCGTCCCTACATACTTGCTTGATGTCCATCTCTTCCAAATGTCTACAACATGGTATGTGACCTGCCCCTTTCCTTGTGAAACAAAGTTGTCTTAGCATGCCAAATGTTGAATATGTAGATGAAAACACGACGATTTTGGCAACATTTTATCATCCATCATTTTTAAAAACTGCTAGCATACAGGACCATGCTAGTTATGGTCCATCATTTTTAAAAACTCTTGATGTATGGGACCATGTGAGCATAGTTGGAAAGAAATGACACGGGCCGAAACATTCGTCTGTCTACTTCTCTCATCTAATTTGTTGTCAACATGCCATTGTATGGGGGATGGGGCATGATGTCTTTTTGTATGTTATGATGTCTTAGACATGCCGTTTTTTAGGGAGAATAACTTTTGCCAAACCAAATCACTAGATAGGGGCTTTTATAAAGTGGAAAGCTAAAATGCTAATATCCTAGTTAAAAACTAGCTCACATCATCTTAGGTGTAAAACAAGGAGGTGGAAAACAATCATAAAGGAGTGGATTGATAGGGTTTGTGGTCTATACACATCAAGATAGTGAAAATAGAATGTCATTACATCATAAAATGTATGGTAGGGGAGAGGACCTAGTAGTTGAGCACCCTAACTTCACACTTCTCAAAATTCTACGTGAAAATTTCAAATCAATCCCAATTTTTTACAACTTACTTGGCAAGTCCCCTTTCTTATAACTAAGGTTTTAGGGCCACATCATCAAATATAATGCCACATCAACATGCTTTTTGTCAAGGTGTCCAAAAAAGCCCCAAAAAAAAGTGAGACCGATACTTGTGCATCTACATCTTGTTTTATTGGGCGCTGATGTGGCATCACATGATTTGTTGCTTTTTAGATTTAAGGAATACATTTCATTTAATTATTGGTAGTCATCATCAACCCTAACAACTTTAACGTCACAACTATTGGTTCAATATTGTTAAAAATATTGGACATTATATAAACAAATGCTATCACAACTATTGAAATTGGATCCTTTCCCTTATATGAAGATAGATGAATTAATTGTACAAGGTAATACTTAAAAGTACATTCTTTAAGAACTTTATTTAAAGATGAACAAATAATTAAAACAATAGATTACTTAATCCAAATTAAGAATTGTCGATCAGCAAAGAAATAGGACTTGTGGTTAATTGGTTGAAACTTTTGTTTGCTTCAAAGCAGTTCAAACTCTCTCATATTGTGGACATTATTTAAAACTTTCATTTAGCGGGCATGTATGGAAGTGCGATGGATTATCGATGGCATTAATTGACAGAATCACAGGGATGCGAAAGGTTTTAGCACAATTCTGAATCACTCCTGGTTAAGAATGATTGAAATTATGCAGAGGAGAAAAACAATGGCGAGTTAAAGTTAAAGATGATGGATCCGGTTTCTGCTCTTAAGCTGCCTATTTTGTAAAGCAATAGTTTGTAGTTGCTTGCTATGGCATTTCTACTCTTGCCACTACAACCCCACACAATTAAAGCTGCCTTGGCAAGATTTAGTACATCTTCACAAGCACTCAAATCCAAATCCAGCAATGGCTTAAGCTTAAGTTAGATAGATACGAGCAAAATGGGCTCTGTAAAGGAGTGGAATGTGATGATTAAAGGGTATGTGAGTAAGGGAATGTTCAATGAGGTTTTGGCTCTTTTTAAGGAAATGGTGAAGGCCGGCATGCGGGCAGATAGTTTTACACTTCCTTGCGCTCTCAAGGCGTGCGCTGCGCTATCCCATCTGCAACATGGTAAGTCTATACATAATTATTTGGTTAGAAGCAGAACAGTTGATTCTTGCGTCTTTGTGGGTTGTGCTCTAGTAGACATGTATGCAAAATGTGGGAGAATTGAAGATGCGCGTCAAGTGTTTGACAAAATGTCTGAGAGAGATGTCATCTCCTGGAACGCTCTAATTGTTGGGTATGCGCAAAATGGGCGGTGTGATATGACTTGGAAGTGTTTTTGTGAGATGCATTCACAAGGTGTGAAACCGGACTTTGTCTCTACTGCTAGCGTTCTTAAGGCTTCTGCTCACTTGGAAAGTCTGAATTTGGGAAGACAGGTACATGGATTTCTTGTTACAAGTGGATATGAGAAGGATGCTTTCATGGGTAGCGCTCTAACGCATATGTATTCAAAATGTGGAAGGTTAGTGGAAGCACGCCTAGCGTTTGACCAAATGTCCCATAGAAATAGGGATGTCGTTTCATGGAATGCAATGATTGTGGGGTACGCTCAGAATAAGCATCATGATCATGTCTTGGAACTCTTTCAGGAAATGCAATTTGCAGGCTTGAGACCAAACTTGGTTACCATTGCCAGTGTTCTCAGGGCGTGTGCCCATTTCTCTGCTCTACAACAGGGGAAAGAAATCCATGGTTTCGCAATTAGAAATGAATTCGAGGCTGATCATTTTGTGGGCAGTACACTTATAGACATGTATTCTAAATGTTGCTGCATTAGTGATGCATGCCAAGTCTTTGACAGAATGCCTGAAAGGGATATAGTTTCATGGAGTGCAATGATTGCTGGGTATTCACAAAATGGAAATTGTCTTGAGGCCTTGCATCTTTTTAAGGACATGAACATCCGTGGTATGGAACCAGATTCTGTTACAATTGCATGTGTTCTCCCAGCATGTGCCCGCATAGCATCTCTGCAACATGGTAAGGAGATCCATGGTTATATGATTAAAAGTAGATTTGCTTCTGATGTTTTGGTGTGGAATGCTCTAATGGATATGTATGCTAAATGTGGGAGTATACAGGATGCAAAACAAGTCTTTGATGGTTTGTATCATAGAGATTCAGTCTCTTGGAGTACTATAATTGGAGGATATACCCAGAACACCTATTATGACCATGCTTTGAAGCTATTTTCTGAAATGCAGCTATCCGGCATGAAAAATGACTATGCAACCATTGCTGGTGTTCTTCCTGCATGTGCCAACGCATTAGCTTTGCAGCATGGCAAAGAGATCCACAATTACATTATTCGGTTTGGGCTTGAGTCAGATGTTTTTGTTGTAAGTGCCTTGGTAGACATGTATTCTAAGTGTGGGAAAATAGAGTTTGCTCGTCAAATATTTGAGAAGATGTATGATAGGAATGTTGTTTCATGGAATGCGATGGTTGCAGGCTACACACAGAATGGGAATTATAATGAGGCTTTTCAAATTTTCCGCCAACTTCAACATACAGAAGTTAAACCTGATCTCATCACCATTGTGAGCATTCTCCCAGCATGTGCTCGGTTAGGAACTTTACAACAGGGCAAGGAAATCCACAACTATGCACTGAGAAGGGGATTTGTTTCCAGTGTTAGTGTTGCCAATTCTCTAATTGATATGTATGGGAAACGTGGGAGTATTGATATTGCACGCAAGGTGTTTGAAAAAATTCCGAATAAAGACCTGGTCTCGTGGAACTCTTTGATTGCAGGTTATGGAATGCATGGGCATAGTGAGGATACCCTTGAATTTTTTCACTTGATGCAACAGACAGGCATAAAGCCTGATCATATCACTTTTGTAGCTATTCTATCTTCATGTAACCATGCGGGTGTGGTGGATAAAGGTCGGCAATACTTTGATTGCATGAGTCAAGACTACTTTATCACTCCAAGAGTTGAACACTATGCATGTATGGTTGATCTTCTTGGTCGTGCTGGCTGCCTAGATGAGGCTTACATCTTCATTAAAAATATGCCATTAGAACCTACTGCCGATGTGTGGGGAGCACTGCTTGGTGCTTGCAGGACGTATGGTAACATGAAGTTGGGAGAAAAGGTGGCAGACTTTCTATTTAAGTTAAAACCTGAAGATACTGGATATTATGTCCTCCTCTCAAATATTTATGCTGCGGCTGGGCGTTGGAACGATGTAGCTAAGGTGAGAACCCTGATTAAAGACAGAGGACTGAAAAAGAGCCCAGGATGCAGCTGGATTGAGGTCAGGAACAAGGTTCATGAATTCTTTGTAGGAGACAAGTCACACCCGCAATCTGAAGAAATCTTCACATTTTTGAAGAGTTTAGACAGACAGATGAAGGACATTGGATTTAGGCCAGATACAACATTTGTTCTGCACGATGTGGAAGAGGAGGAGAAGGAACAGATTCTTTGTGTCCACAGTGAGAAACTGGCTATAGCTTTTGGGCTCCTCAATACATACCCCAATAAACCTATCCGCATCACCAAGAATCTTCGAGTTTGTGGTGACTGTCACACTGCTGCCAAGTTCATATCTAAGATTGCCAAGCGAGAAATCATTGTGAGAGATATGATTCGTTTTCATCATTTCAATGATGGATTATGTTCTTGTGGAGATTATTGGTGATACTGACTAAATGAGGGGGCAATAACATGATCTCATGCAGCATTGCTTTTTGCAGGAAACCATGTTCTTTTTGTTATAATGCAAACAATCTCAGAAAGTTTTGATGCTTATCAGCATAGAGTAGAACTAAAATTATATGCATCATAAAGGTGATAACAGTACGACAAGACAATGTGTGGGACGGATTTGATAGTCTTTAAAAACTGGAAGATAATTTAAGATCGGTTGCTCCTCTGCTTTGGTTGTTACCTACAGCTTGTACAATTTTTTTTAACTATAACTAAGGAAAAATTTAGGTTAGCAATATAAAGCATAAACAAACTAAATCCTAGCTAACAATGAAGCACAATGAAACATAAAAGCATGAATAAATGAACAATCTCACCAAAACTTTCATGCATTCCATGAATCACCGTCATTGCCCTCTCCATTTTGTTGTAAATAGTATTTACCCTCAGATTTTGTGAGCAACTATTGACCTATGACAGACCTTAGCAAAATATTGAAGGATTGGACTCAACAATTGCAAGTGTACTCAGAAATGTGCAAGCATAAAGTTTGAAGCATGAAGTCTGCAAACATGAAGTGACAAAATGAGGTTGACATTGCCTTTTTATGAAAATGTCAATTTTTGGATGAATGGCCAGGATTGACAGTTGACAAATGCTCTAAGATGGAAGGCTGAGATTGAATATGACAACTAGCCATTAGGGTTAGGGCAAAATTAGGGTAAAATTTGAAATGGAGGGCTATGATTTAATTTTAGGTAAATTAAATGAATGGACAGGAATGCATGTGACAAGAGGATATTGGGCACGAAAAAAGAGATTGCTGGAGATTCAAAATAAGAATTTAAAATTATTTGATTTTGAGAGGTTGAGTTTACTTTTTGAATTAAAAATTAATTTAATTTAAAAGAGGTGGGCCCATGACAATAAATAATGATTTTTAATTATTTACTTGGTGGGAAAATGAGAATGAGAATTTAAATAAATGATTTTACTTAAATTTTGGAGGAAAAGACAAAAAGACAATTAAATAATTAATGAAATTTATTTAATTGTAGAGGAAAATGGATAAAGTTCATAACGATTAAATAAATTTAGGAATTTATTTAATTATAGAGAGACATGGGAAATTAGTGACATATTTAAATAAATAGATGTAATTTATTTATTTAAATAATAAGAGGAATAAAAGATAAAGCAAATTATAATTAAATGAATTATTAAATAAATCTAGGAATTCATTTAATTATAGAAAGACACAAGCAATTAGTGACATATTTAAATAAATAAATGCAATTTATTTATTTAAATAATTAGGAAGAATAAACATTAATTAAACAATTAAGAATTATTTAATTAATAGTTGAATTTGGACCATAGGACAAATTGAGAATAAGTCATGAAAAAATAAAGCATGCAGGTCTAGGTTATTTTTATGTGTCTACATTTTGTCCCTCTTTGACATAACACAGTTTATCGTGTTGTGTCAAAGAAAATTCAGTTAAGAATATGCACCAATGCAAAAGTGAGGAGAGGAAAGATGACGAGGAGGTAGTGGTAGTATGCCCCCTCGAGAGGACATACGGGTTCAGAGAACATGAGCGTGCTCTCGAAATGGATGAAAATACTAGATGATGAAGGAATAGAAGAAATGTTAGCGTTGAAGACATGGATGTGAGGATGAAAAATGAATACTTCAATATTTTGCTAAAGAACGTAATAGGCATTGCATAATCATCATTGGGCGGTAAAATGTGACAAATTGACAACAAACACCATGATATGACATAGACCAAGGCATGCAAGGTCATCCATTTCAAAAATAGACAGTCGCAAACAAGGAATGTCCTAACTCATACTAAGGGCTAAGTTGCCCCAGTCTTTTTGTCAAGACACACCAAAAACAACAATCAAGGAAAAACAGGTTATGAGACATCATTGCACCTCTAAATTTTTCATGGGGTATCCTCAAAGTAGCTCGTAACATGTCCAAGAGATAAAACAATAAAAAGATGAGACAAAATAGACCAGCAAGATCAACAACCATTGAATATGTTTTCCAATGTTTACTTGACAAAGGTTGATTGGTTGATGGTTTGATAGTTTGATGATTTGATAGTCTAACAGTTTTGACGGTTTGATGATTTGATGATTTGATAGTTTGACAGTTTTGACGGTTTGACGATGTTTGTCGTCAGGAAGGACACATCTTGAAAATGTCAATGGCGATGTGACAAAGCCTGTCATTAGGAAAAACACATCTTGAAAAGGAAAATAACATTTTGACGGGGTCAAATTCCAAGGAGGATGCATCTTGGAGGGGACCACAAAGTGACTAGGTTGACATTGTTTGTGGCAATTTGACTGATGTTTGACTTGATGACTGACTGGACTATGTTGTCTGGTGGATAGTGATTTGAATGTTGACGTTTTGATGAGTGCCTTGTGTCCAAGTTCAACGGTGTCTAACCTATTTGATTGACGCAATGAACCCTAAAGGACGGACCTAGGTGGCTTCGGGGCTCATCGACAGATGGCCTTGCCTATGTCATACACTCAGAGATCTAGTAGTTCGCCATGACTTGACTTTGTTTTATTTGACAAAAGATTGAGTCACGATTTTATTTGTACCAACCTAAAAAAGACTAACCTGATGTCTTAGGGGCCCAATGAGGATGAGCCTTGCTTACGTTACAAATGCGTAGAGATAATGTAGTTTGATTGATGCTATGATTGAGGACGACAGATTGTAGCGACTGACATGCTTGACCTGGAAAAGACCAAGTAACTTGTTTATTAGACTAAAATGACCAACTGACATTAAAAACCTAAAAGACTGACTTAGGTGGTCTCAGGGCTACATCAAATGGTGACCTTTCCTACGTAGCAAATGTGTAGAGACCGTGCAGTTCGACCATTCTAACTATGACTCGAATTTGACTATTTTTTTGGGATTTTTGAGAGTTATTTGGATGTTTTTGTGCTTTTCATATTTTAAAGATTTTTGACATGTTTGATTTTTTTTGTCTTGTCAAATATTTGATTTTTTTGTCTTTTTGTCAAATATTTGATTGTTTTGGATTTTTGGCATGTTTTTATTTTTTTAATTTTTGTGATATATGGGACCATGTGCGAGGCCCACTATAGTCAAGTGTTAAGGGTGTTGCCCCTAATTAGGTCTAGGACTAATTAGGATGAACGCAACAAAATGGGACATGCTCGAGATGAAAGGTGGATGATGTGCGAGGCACAATGTCAACTGTTGTTAGCCATGGAAATAAATAGCAGGACTTTATGACGAGTGTTGTGAGAGTGTCGAAAGACTAGGTATTTATTATGGAACAGGTAGAGGGAGTGATAGTAGATGGTGAAGCAAATACGACCTATGCATGGTGCTTGTTTTCAGGTTTTCACCATGGTACTTATCCAAAGTGCCATCGAAGTGGTTTTCACTATTGGATGAATTATTTCTCTTTATTGTTTTTGATATTTTCTGATTTTTTTTGGTGTCACCAAGACGCGTGTTTGCCAAGTTTTCATCAAGGTAACAATTTTTGTATTTTTTCCATTTTTTTGTATTTTTAGATCTTGATCAAGCTCGCTGAAGCTATGTGTAGAATCAATATGCGGCGATGATGCATTAACCCTATTTAGATGACTGTGCTTGGAAAAAGGACCTGATTTGGACATGGAATGTAAGTGGAAAATATGTCGGATGATAAAAGTGGTGAACAAACGAAGCTATGATATGATCCCCAATGTGCACACTAAATGGGCCACCGAGCTTTAGATGAAAAGGAGTTTAGGTGACAGATGAGCTAGGGTATTTGAAGGGGTCATTGTCAAAGGTACATTGAAAGACATCACCAATGGAGGTGAGATAATATGATAGATGGATGAATATGGACAAATTGAATAGAGTGTATGGTATGAGTGAAAGTGACGAAGATGAAGACTTTGGATCAACAAGCTCTTTACTTGTATTTTTGCACTAATAGATGCCCCTAGTGATTTTTGATGGAGGGGAATTCTTGGAGACCAATACTTTCTGATTTTCACTTTTTACTTTTGATTCGTTCGATAGCTTTTTAGGTTGGCTAGAGGACTTGTCTTGACATTCATGCTCATTATTGGCTTGTATTTTTGATTGGTCCAATAGCCCTGTAGGGTCTCTTGATACCTAGTCTCCTTTTAAAGGCATTTTGATTTTTGATTCTTGAACTTTTCCCTTGTCCTTTTCTTTAGGTATGCCTTGTTGATCCATGTCTATGATGCAAATGGATGTGAGTGGAATGGATGAAATTGATGGAGTGATAGGAACACTTGGTAGATGAATGGGAGTGATGATGTCAACAATGTTGTCTTTGGGACTATCATTTTTGGTATTGTTCATGTCAACAATGGCTTGCACATCTTTAATGACTTGGAAAGATGGCTTAGTAGAGATGATAGTAAGGGATGCATTCCTTAACCCAAGCTAGGTGGGATGGATGGGTGATGATTGGATACCCTCAACGAAATCATGATCAAGGAGTGGGTTATCATGGACTTAGGAGGATTGAGGGGAAGCGGATAGGGAAAAGGAGGATGTAGTATCAAGATCCCAAAAGGTTCCAATCCAAGCATGACCATCTTTTTGTGTTCCTTCTACAGTTATTTTGACAAAATTGTTAGAAGTTTGAACCTCCTTGGCAGCAATCGTGGTGTCATTTTTCAATAAATTATTCATGCAATATTCTCCACATCCCATATCACAAACTTGGATCTTAGGGTTTGATGGTGTGGTGAATGGAGTGGATGATTTAGTTAATGAGGATGGATCAATGTAGTTAGATGGAGTGGTGGTTGAAGTTGAAGCCTCTCAATTGATATGCACTTGATGTTCAGAAATGCCCCTTAAGTTGGTGCAATATTGAAAGGGGTCAGGATCACCAGTTATGGTAATATTAGTGCCATTATAGGGGAACTTCAAACATTGGTGATATGTGGAGGTTACGGCCTTCAATGTGTGAATCCAAGGTCGACCAAGAAGGATGTACGACAATTCAAGATCCAGAACTTGAAATGTGGTATCTATGATTGCTGGCCCAAAATGAATAGGGAGCATGATAATGCCCTCAGAAGAATGCTCTTCATCATCATAAGCTTTGATTACTATGCTTTATGTGGCATCTACACATGCATCAAAGAAGCCTAATGCATTGACCAATTTCAAGGAGCATTTGTTCAATCCAGTTCTGCTCTCTACTAGGACTTGTTTGACCTTGTGTTTGTGAATGGAAAATTCAATGTGTAATGCATCATTGTGGTATGGCTTAGGCGTGGAGTGATCTTGGTCTAAGAAAGTGACCTGGTGGGAATTGGCCAAATATCTGACCATAGCTTCAAAGCGGTTGACATTGATGTCGTTGGGGACTAAAGTCTCTTTTAAAGATTTGTCAAGGACAACTTTATGTGCATGAGAAATGCGTAAGAGTTTGATTATGGAAATTTGAGCAGGGGTTTTATCCAATTGATCGACAAGATTAAATTGTCCTTTAGGCTGCAGTGGCTTAGCAGAAGGGCCAAGTATCATGATTTTTCCTCGGTGAGTGGTGGCGTTGCATTCAAGAGTCTCTTTGATGGTGATGGTATTGACATATTCATTGACAAATTGAAGGTGATTGATTATAGGCCCACTCGAGTAATTGAAGGCAACACAAGTATAGTTAGCCTAGTTATTAGTCTTTTGACCTGACGAGGAGGGATTTCTTGAACCATGATCTTGCAGTGGATTCTTATGAATGGTATGGTCAGTATTGGAAGAGTATTGTTGATCGTTACATTTGATGGTACCATTCTCAATTAAATCTTGTATGATGTTCCTCAATTGCCTACAAGATGATGTTTTATGTCCTTTTTCTCTATGGTAATCATAGAAGGCATTGTCATCCCACCATGATGGTTTAAATTGTCCTGGATCATATGCTTTAGGTTCTTGCAATGTTATGACATTCTTTTGGACTAGCTTCTTGAGAACAACTTCAATAGGTTCTCCCAAGGGTGTGTATGTGTGTCATTTTGGGAATTTTCTATTTTGTCTTTGTTGACCTTGGTCTTGGTTGCTTTGAATGACATTTGCGGTAGGTGTCGGGATAGATGGGGGATTGTGTTGTGGTTGAGATCCCCTGAGTGTGATTGCAGGGCTGGTTTTATTCACTGCTTTGGCATCGATGACACCATCATTGGTAACATGTTTGTTCTTGGCCTAATACTTGTTCTTATCATAGGTTGTGTTCATGTTTGTGTTCTTACTAGGGTACTTAAGTTCACCTTTTTTGATGAGGGCCTTTTCAAGTTGGACACCCTTTTCAACAAGGTCTATGAAGGTTGTACAAAAATGGACTTGCAAGCCATATTTCAAAGGTCCAACGAGGTTTTGAACAAACATGTGTACCTTCTCTTTTTTGGGGATTTCAACCAGACATCGGCTTGCCAATCCTCGCCATCTTTGAAAGAAAGGAATGAATGTTTCACCAGATTCTTCTCGTGTTGTCTTACATAGTGTGGCGATTGTAACATTAGTATCAATGTTAAATATGCATAATTCTCTACAAATATGTTGGCAAGTTCATCCTATGATCTTATCCCTTTAGGAAAAAGTGTGAACCAATCGAGTGCGGGACCAGAAAGAATCCTAGGAAAAAGTATCATTAAATAAGTGTGTTCATGTGCCACGTCAACGCAATTAGTTGTGAATTCTCTTATGTGCTCAATAGGTTTTGTCTTTCCTTTGTACTTAGAGAAATTTGGGACCACTTATCCTGGAGGAAATGGTGGCATGTATAAGCTCGTGTCAAATGGATATGGATGCAATTCAAAGGATGAGTGAGTCTTCTTGTTTGATATATGCATGTTCTCTACTTGCTTTCTTAAGGTAGCTAGTTGTGCAGTGAATGCATCCACTATTGGATTATTGGTGGCATCACACATGTTGGTGATAGGTATCCCATGTGTTCCCATTTGTTGTGATAACATATTTTGAGTTGGGATTTGTTGTGCATTTTGAGCATGTGTATAAACATGGGAAGTGTATGTTGGGATATGTGATCCAGTAATGTTGAATTGTATTTGGGGAATGTGTTGTCCATGTGTGTTTTGATGACCAAGCGGGATGTGACCTGTTTGTGACATGTGCATGTGTTGTGACGCTTGATTTCCTTGTCCTAATTGATAGATATGACCATGTGAGAAGTTTGTGTTTTGTCTTTGAGGGACACTAGTGTTTGTGTTGATTTGAGGACCTTGTGACATGGTATTGGTGTTATGTTGAGGTCCTTGAATGGAAATTTTTCTTTTCTTTCTTGTAAAAGAATTGAATGAAGATGTCCCCAAGGCATTGGATGATGATTCAAATGTGGAAAATGTTGATCCAATAGTTCGTGACACAGTTTGAGACACTTGTGGCATTGATTGTGACGTGGTTTGTGATGTGCCCCAAAAGCAAATGTTGCATTGATTGTTTTTTTTGCACTTTGAGTTGTGCTACTAGAAGTAGTGGTTGTGCCATGTTGTGGTGTTGAGGGAGCTTGACTAGTTTGTGTGTCATGACTAGGCGATGCTACTCTTAAGGTGTTGACATCAAATCCATGGGGTAATTTAACTCCTTCATGCAATATTTTGGCTAAATAGTGCTGTGGGTCTAGCATGATTAACTCATCTACAAAAGAAGCTACTTCTGGATTTCTACAACAGCCTCTACATCTTCTACAAACACATTTCCCTTTGCATCTCTATGAATGAATTGATCAAGAGGATTGTTGTGTGATGAATGTCCAATGTTTGTGTCATTGAAAGGGTTGTTGGAGGTTGATCCCATGGTGTTATTGTTGTGAGTTGTATGTGAGGTAGCATTTTGGTTCATGTCACTAGTATGGTTATAAAGGTCATCTTCTTGTCCAAGGAGGTCCATGTCTCTTCTTTTTTGTAATCTAGTCTCAACCAGGTAAGGTTTTCTCAAACAAAAGGGGAATGCAAATGATATGGAACTAGGTCTAATGATGGAAATGATATAACACTAAGTCTATGTTTTTATATTTTTTGGATATAAATATTTAATGCTAATACAACTATGTTTTTGGTCTTTTTGGAATAAGAAAATGATGAGTTTCCTAATGCAATGTGCCAATCATGTCTAAAGAGGATGTTAGATGTCCAATGTGAAGTGACAATAATGTTTACGAGGGATGCAAAATGTATAATGAAAGGTGATAAATGATGTGTAAGAGGAATGCATAATGCAAGGATATGTTATGGTAATGTCTAAATATGTTAAAGGAAGTGTTCTAAATGTGTGTTGTAAGCAAGCTCTAAAGGTGATCAACTTTGGGAGATTTGAGGAGAGGTTACTAACCATCCAAAGTTTAGCCAATGCTTCAATTTGAATTGTCAAAGGACCTTTTGTGAGACCAAGTGAAATGACCAAGAGACAAAGTTAGATTCCCAAACTAGACCTATGAGTTGGACATGAATCACACAAAATCACAAGGACTATAAGTGTGACAAGTGACTTGGTCCAATGACAATTTTTCCTTGAAGCAAAGGCTTACACAAAGTATGGAAAGTTGGCCTATTATAAAATCTGCAAAGATAATGACCTAAGAGTTTGAATAATTTGAAGGTGATGAGAAATCCTAAAATGAAAGTAAATTTTGCAATGGTATGCCTATTGTTAAGACTAAATGACAACTAAAAGGTGCAATGGTGGACAGTTTGAGAAAAACTTTCTGGTTTTTGTACAAAGATCACAGTGAAAAGGTAGTTAAGGGAAGATCTTGAATGTTTGACCTTAGATTGTGATAGTGAAATTTGTTTTTCTAAGTGATAAGCAGTTGTGGTGTTTAAGGTCACAGTTGCGTTTCAATGAGAAATTGCGTTGCAGGTTTAACATATGCATTGTTTATCAATAGTTGTGTTGTAGGTTTGACAGATGCTTTGTTTCATAGTCAGTTGTATTTCACAGTAGCAGTTGTGGTTCATAGTGAATAAAGTCTGGATTTTCTACAATTTTGACAAGGTTTGAAATTTTTTTTTAGTCTGATTATGATTTTCCAGATTGTGGTGATGTTTATTTGTCCATTAATTCATCAAACACTTTGGATAACACTTTTTCTTGTCTTGGGTTGTTTGATACAAGCACTTTGAAAACAAGCACAAATCCTAGTTGGAAAGGTGTGTATACTTGGTATAGCCCACTTAAATACCCCAAGATCAATGTGAAACACTTCTCTCTTTCAAGAGTTGATAGCTTAGAAGTTTGGTGGCATTAGCTCCCCTGACGACACTCACTTCTACAGGTGCACCAACTTCCAATTCCCCAAAGGGGAGTTTTCTATTTGTACTCAAGGGAGTCAATAGTGAGTATCTTTAGGCATGATACTGTACCTTGCACTATACCAAGCAACGATTGAAAGGCTAGGCTTCTACAAACAAGAGGTTTCTAGTAAGGGCTTATAATTCAAGGGATATTATGATAAACTCCCTTAAGAGGCCTCCCAACCCTTAGAACAAGGGCTTTTCGCATCATAAAGATATTGGGGGAGGGCTATCACATACCACTTCCTATTGATTGCAAACTTTCCTTGCAATCACAAATTTATTTAGTGGTTTGAAAGGACTTGGATTTAGCTCATTACTGCTTGGGTCGTTCCCTTGGGGTGAGTGATTTTTCCCACCAAGGCAGACCCTCTAATTAAGGGTAAACACAAGTGAATTGAATTTTTTTTTTTTGGTCATCCAAGATCGCACTAAGGCGCAAGGAGAGTGCATACACAAAGCTTTCGTTTCACACTCACAAGATCATTCATTTTAATGCCCAAATCCAAAATGTGTGGGCAGCAAAGCAATAATCCCTAAGTGCTTTTGATTCTCCAGATTTCTATGAGGCGCAAGAGAAGTGCATATGCACTAAGAAATCACTACCATACCACAAGACACGCCAAACACTTGTAAATTTTAACCCAACATATTATGAAATAAACAAGGTTCTTTTTAGCCCAATGCCATGAGAATGCAAGTACATTTTATCCTTGATGAGTGTAGATGCAAGTTGTATTCCTTTTAAACCCAATGAATGTAAATGTAGTTCATTTTAAGCCATGAATGTGAGATGAAAGTTGTAGTTATTGTTTGTCAAGGTTCTTTTTAGGCCAATGCTATGAAAAATGCAAGTATATTTTAACCTTGATGAGTGAATATGTATATTGTGTTCCTTTTAGACCTAATGAATGTAAATGTAGTTCATTTTAGCCCATGAATGTGAAATGCATGTTGTAGTTTGTTGTTTGTTTGTTGCTTAAAAATGAAGGACCTTATGAAAAATGAACAACAAAACAAAGTTAGTATCCTCCTCCAACTTGCCACATGCTGCTAATAGAATATCAGTAACCTGAAAACCTTAGCCTATTGAACCAAAAAGTAGGAAACTAAAAATACTGGTAGAAATTAAAAACAAACCCTAAATAGGCAGTTGTGTCGTGAAACTGGTAGATGCGGCTCACGGGAGCGATCAAATGCATCTCAGAACCTGCTACTATGGTTCATGGGATGTCGACTGCGGTTCACCAACGCAGATGCAACTCAATTTTTTGACGATTGCGGTGAACAATAGCCAGTTGCGACACATAAACCTAAATTTGCAAAATAGCTGAAAGTGTACCAAAAACAAGTGATCTATTGATGCCTATGATACGATTCTATGGTTAGACTGATAAACCAAAAAGCTAAATAACCTAGATTCAATTAGAAATGACCCGAAACTAAAGGAAATCTAAATATACCCTAATGCAAAGCAGTTGCATCATTTGGTTGGTGATTGTGTCATTCTGTCTTTGATGATTGCGTCAAACTGTACCTAAAACCTACAAAATCAAAAAAATTGTATGAAATCTACATAATTTTTTTCCTTCACATCGATTTCACCAAATGTAACTAAGGAAAATTTTAGGTTAGCAATATAAAGCATAAACAAACTAAACCCTAGCTAACAATGAAGTATAATGGAACATATAAGCATGAACAAATGAACAATGTCACCAAAACCTTCATGCATTCCATGAATCACCTTCATTCATCCTCTCCATTTTCCTATAAATAGTATTTTCCCTCAGATTTTGTGAGTAACTATTGACCTATGACAAAGACCTTAGAAAAATATTGAAGGATTGTACTCAACAATTGCAAGTGTACTAAAAAATGTGCAAGCATAAAGTCTGAAGCATGAAGTCTGCAAACATGAAGTGACAAAATGAGGTTGACATTGCCTTTTTATAGAAAGTTAATTTTTGGATGAATGGTCATGATTAACAGTTGAAAAATGCCCTAAGATGGAAGAATGAGATTGAATATGACAACTAGCCATTAGGGTTAGGGAAAAATTAGGGTAAAATTTGAAATGGAGGGCTATGATTTAATTTGAGGAAAATTAAATCAATGGACAGGAATGCATGTGATAAGAGGATAGTGGGCACGAAATAAGAGATTGCTGGAGAATCAAAATAAGAATTTAAAATTATTTGATTTTAAGAGGCTGAGTTGACTTTTTGAATTAAAAATTAATTTAATTTAAAAGAGGTGGGCCCATGACAGGAAATAATGATTTTTAATTATTTACTTGGTGGGAAAATGGGAATGAGAATTTAAATAAATGATTTAATTTAAATTTTGGAGGAAAAGACAAAAGGACAATTAAATAATTAATGAAATTTATTTAATTGTAGAAGAAAATAGATAAAGTGAATAATAATTAAATAAATTTAGGAATTTATCTAATTATAGAGAGACATGGGATATTGGTGACGTATGTAAATAAATAGATGTAATTTATTTATTTAAATAATTAGGAGGAATAAAAGATAAAGTAAATAATAATTAAATAAATTTAGAAATTCATTTAATTATAGAAAGACATAGGCAATTAGTGACGTATTTAAATAAATAAATGTAATTTATTTACTTAAATAATTAGGAAGAATAAAAGATAGGAATTAATTAAACAATTAAAAATTGTTTAATTAATAGTTCAATTTGGACCATAGGACATAATTAAATATTTTAATTATGTTGAGAAGAAGTCATGGAAAAATAAAGCTTGCATGCCTAGATTATTTTTATGTCTATATTAAGCACTAATATCCCATTGAGGGGGAGATGGAAAATTGTTCCAGCTCATATGGCTTCATAAATATAAACTACTGATACCTCAATTGCAGCCACATGAATTTTTTTACTTAAACATTGGTGACCACCTACTAGAGCCGCAATTTTTTTTACTTTCAGGATGTGTGCCTATTAGTAAGTTTAGAGTTCAAAATTAATGTGGCTTCTCATCTTTCTCCATTCACAAATGGTACTTGAAAATCAAACCTTAAAACCATCATTGTCAATTTTCATGGGTGCTTTCCCTTGGCACATAGAATTTGTTCCATGTGAGCTCTTGCTCATAAACAAGATGATCAAAAGGTAAGCTCATCATGTGACTGCAATATCAGTATGAGTGAGATAAAAAATAGTTATCTTTGGATGGCTAATTGGACTACCTAATGGTTCATACAATACGAGTGTGTTGTATTCCTTGTTGATGTTACCAAATTTTGATTTAACATCACAATCCTTTTTGGTACATATTTTTCTAGCTTATACTGTTTGGCAGATCAGGTCGAAGATTCCATATATTGATACAAAAGATAAGGAAAAATCATATTTATTAGTAATATTGGAAGAACACCAACTTTTGAATATCTCTATTAATGTATGATTAAGATTCCATTATAACGAGGAATTATCTGTTGATTTCATTTTTTCTTCCAAGGTATCGCTCAACATGGTTAGAGAACAAGAACACAAATGATAGTGTAGATTTCAATTTCATTACTGTTATATTGTGATCTACATATATAAGAGATGACACTCAAATTTGAGTATGAGAGAACATTTCTTTTATGATGGGAACTGAAATTATAGCTTACCTTTTAGTACCATCTTACTAGTTACAAGCTTGAGAAAGAAACTAAGACTGAACAACAAATTAATCCGCAGAGGAGGGTGCAGTATGAGTTATGGCAAAGAACTCCTTGGGATCATTGGGGAGAAACAAATAATGGCTAGGTTGATCAGGATGGATGGGATATTGCATTAGGTGGAACTAGGGATAATAAAGAAGAATTTGAGGAAGAAGCTGATAGTAAGGGGGAATCTGTATGAGATCCAGTAAAGGAATGCAATATTTATAATAGTTTTGACAAAGAAATTGATGAGGAACAATAGAAGAATCCAACACTTGCATGGGGTACACCAGTGAACCATTGTTTATATTGATGAAATAATTTTTGGTAGAGTTATTCCTATGTTGCAACAGAGGGGTCAGAACAGAGCACTTGAAGAGATGGTTGTGAAATAAATCATGACATTAATGCAATCCAAGGATTTAGATGGCGAGTTTGCAGCCTTAAACTGAGAAATGATCAATTCCTATGCTTTATGCTTTAAGGATTAATCTGCTATGGAAACAAGTTATGCTAGTAATGGTGGGGCTTCAACTCAAACTAGTTTTATTGCAATGCATGGAAATGCAAATAATGCATTGCTCTTGGGAATCCTCCTACAAAATCTGAATACTCCAAAATTGGTGTCATTACGCATAGAATATCAACCTCTTACAGTTTATCTTTGTTCCTTGCTAATGGATGCTTTATCCGACATAATTCCTTTTTAGATTAAGATGGTTTATAGTATATGTGGAATGTGTCACTTATGCATATACTTGGATTTTTCTAAAATATATGGCAAGACCAATATATAGATGCACTTATGTTGATATATACAATCAAAATATAGTTCATGAAAGCATATATTATAGGAACCAAACAAAGCTTGGAGATCTCATTATAAAGTTATAAATTCATTAGAATAATAAGCTAAACAAGTAAATTTCATGTATAAGGCACTTCAATTGAAAATAATCCAAAGATAAAGAAGGTTAGATACATAAAATGAATTTTGAGATTACACTTTGCAATAAGAGTCTTAGAAAAATGTTTTGTGTACACGCATTTATGGCTTGTATATAGGTCATTATCATCTTTGTTGTCAACACTGTTGTTTTTGCTACCATTGTCATATTCATTGTCATGGTGGTAGAAGTTGTTGTCATGGTTGTTCTAGCTCTCGTCATTGATAGGAAAAGAAGGTGCCTCAACCTTTGATTTTTCCATAGCATTGATTTTTTAAATATTTAATGTTGCTATTTTCTTATGTTGTCTTGTGAGTTACAACTTGCAGTTTCTATTTCTGAGGAGGATTCAAGTTGGAAAGTTGCATTATAGGTCGAGTTGTGCATGAAGAAATTTTCTATTTCTATGTTGAGTTTGCATGGAATGTGAGTTTTCAAGGTGCAATTATCACTAGTACAAAAACAACAATATATGACTAAATAAAGTACTAAAAATTGTATATAAATGACTAATTTTGGTCACGTGACCATTAGTAGTTTATTGCCGGTCATATATAACGCGACCAAATTTATGACTAAACTATTTTAGTCATTTATCTAGTCACTGATTTAGTCATTGATTTCGTCATTGATTTAGTCATTGATTTAGTTGTTAATTTAGTCATTGATTATTGTTAACTGGTCATTTATTTAGTCATGGTAGTGATTTATTTAGTCATATATTTAGTCATTAATTTAGTCATATATTTAGTCATTAATTTAGTCATTGATTATTGTTAACTAGTCATTTATTTAGTCATATATTTAGTCATTACTTTAGTCATATATTTGGAAAATGCTCTTACAATAACTAGTCTATAAAATTGCAAACTAAGAAAAAAATTTGTTGTGATTGAAAGATATAAAACTTTAAAACTCTTATGTTATTAAAATTTTTATGTTATTAAAAATTCAACAAATTTGGGATTGAAACAACACTGGAAAATAATTCTATGTATATTCAAACTATATATAAAATGTGATACAAAGAACTGTATACATAGAGTTTTGAATACAAAATCTTTTGCAATATGCAAACTGTTGATTTATTATACTTTTAAAATTGAAAAAAACTAAAACTAAATGGTGTGAATGCATGTCTTCAATGATGCCACTGTTGCACATGAGATAGGTTGTAAATGCATCTAGTAAGACACTAGTTTTGCATTTTCTTCTTGCTTTGTACCTATCCACAATCAAAAAATAAACATATTACTAGGTAGCATAAACAACAAATATCTTAAAAGGAGATACCCATAAGCATTAGAGTAAGTCTAATAAATAAAAATGCATATAATTAATGATATTACAAAAGAAATGCATTTGCAAAAGAATTAATATCAAAGCAATATCTTAAATATTACTAGCTTATGAGAGTAATATCTCCTTGCTCTGTACCTATCCACAATCAAAAAATAAAAATATTATTAAGTAGCAGTAAACAATGAATATCTTAAAAGCAAATACCCATAAACATTAAAGTAAGTCTAATAAATAAAAATGCATAGAATTTTTTTTTATATTGATAATAATGTTAAATGCATGTTACAAAGAGAGTGTTGTCTTGTATTCACCTCTATAAATTGAATAACTCTGAAGTAGAAGTCAAATATGAAATTTATCATGCCTAAAAAAATTCATTAGAAAACCCCAAATAACAATTTTAATTCTTAATCTCAATTAACATTACTAGAATTATTTCTACCTAACCTAAAATAATACTATCCTTGACCAATCCCATTTAACATTAATAATATAAATTATCATTTAATTGTCATGCCCAAAACCAACTTTTTTTTTGGTATCATTATTTTAATCATAGTTAAACCCAAAATAAATGACAATATTATTGCTTATGCAATAAATCAATAATGACATCATTAAATCCACTATTTATGCCAAGATAATATTATGTAACACTTAATAGTAATACTATCCATTTAATAACTTCAATAATTTTAATGATATGTATATATATTTTTAATTTACCTTTTTTCACACAGTAAATTTCTTTCTATTTCTCTATTTAATCTATTTAATCGTATGTATTTGTTTTAGGGTTATAATTTACCATTTTACATTTTTAGTAAATTTATTTATCTAATTATTTGTACTTGTATTTATCTCACGATAACAATTCACCTTTTTTTTTACATTGTTAGTAACTTTCATTATTTAATGATTATTAATGAGGGTATGCTAACTATTTAAAATTATAATAAATAAATTAGTAATAATTTCTAAGTGATACCAAGATAAATAGAGAGGTGAATTTAAGATAGTGCACATGATAAACATAAAAGTATAGAATTTACAAAGATCATAAATATTTATTCAAAATATAATTTCAAGAACTAACATTTATTTACATTTGATAAAAATTATTGTAAAAATTATATTTTAATTTAACATTACAAATATTATATTACAATTATCTTTATTGCTGCAATATATATATATATATAGAATTGACCCAAAATTTACTTTGATAAATTACTCACAATTATCTAATATATTTACTTCATTGGTTGCCCATTTTAAATTTCAGCACTTTAAGATTTTGATGTCCATTTAAAATTCACGTGAGAGGAAGCAAAGGAGTTTATGGAAATTATAATATATATGTTTTTCCCTAATCTAAAAAAACAGAGACTATGCCCAAAGTTTCACGTCAGTAAAATAATAGGAAAATAAGAAAATGAAGATCATTTGACCCAAAAACTCAAAGTGAGGCAGCTGGGAGAATTTGGAAAATTCACCAAGGTAAAGGCATATTTTTTAATTGAGAATCTTACAAATCAATTGTACGACTACCTACAGGTTTGGTCATTCACTGCATATTTTTAATTGAAAATCTTGCAAATCAAACGTTTTGCAGAGTTAGAAATGCAAGAAGAACATACCCTTAAGATGATTCTCTGCATAGTTGTTGCTGCTCGAATCATTTATTCAGAAGTATAGGGAGAACGAGACTTCCCCACGACATCCCTCTCAGGCGTGGCCCCTGTTGGGCACCACTGCCCGTCACAGAGGGCGCGACCCTAATTGTGTGGCTGCCCTTCACAGAGGGAGCAATCTCCATCCCAATCTAGAGAAGCCATGTGAACCAGCAACCCATGCTTAAATGCTTTCCCTCGTTTCAGCCTACAACACCCACTACTGGATTTTGCTCCTCCAACTTTTCCTCGTTGGTTTCACCTTTCACTTCTCTAATTCGGCGAGCTGTAGCCTAGTTTCGATGAGGGTTTTAGAGTATGTTTATTAAAATGAAATTTACGGCCAAGATCCGATAACAACGATTAGGGTTTTGTTTTTTTCCCGCTAAAATAGATTTCAAAATGAAATCCAAAATAAATAAACTAAAATACATAAATCTCCCCTTTATTGCATAATTATCAATATTATTAAAAAAATGTATTATAATAGAATATTATAATATTAATAATATAAATATTATATTATATTGTTATATAATATAAAAATAATATAATACTATATATTTATATTATATTATAATATTTATATTATATAATTATTATATAATAATATATATTAATATAAATCTTAATTATATTATATTATATTATATTATATCATATTATATATATTATAATATAATATAATATATTATTATTATATTGTATTATACAACCCACTCCCTCAATTCAAAATATATATTTTAATTATCCACTTTAATATTATATTGTCTAGTTTTTATTTAATGCTCTTTGATACATTTGGCATGCTGACACAACAAGAAAATCAAACTGATTTCAAATCATAGTTAAAAACATTAATGATTCATTAACATAATTAATAAAAGTTAAAGAATGTGAATATTTTTTTTTTTTAATAAAATATATGAAGGCTTTAAAACTGCACCGAGAGGCAATACCTTCCACGCAATAGGTATTTTTGGTGCACCAAGCAATCTAAGCAATCAAATGGCCCGTTTAGGTATGAGTCCCATAAGGGGGGCTTAAGCTCTATGGATTATGATCAAATTCGAAAGAAAAAAGAATAGAGTAAGTCATTTATTTAGTCATTTTTATTTGTTTGACCAATTATTTAGTTGTGATTTTACTCGATGACCAAATTAGTCACTTATGATGATCAAATTAGTCGTTTATTTGTCAAATTCTACTAGTGTTAGTCACGTGACTAAAAGTTTTAGTCATGTAGTCATTTATTTGCCAAATTCTACTAGTGTATTATTTGGCAAGTGCAGGTTTTGCATGTGCAAGTTTAGTGACAATTGGCAATTGCAGTGTTGCATGTGATGAAAATTGGAAACTTACCGTTATGCATGTGTAGTGGTTTTGGTGCTTTCCATGTTGCATCTTCAACCTTACCAGTCAATTTAGAAATGTCTAATTTAAATGCATTGAAAGCTCCTATATATTGATCACTTGTGTATTTTGGATTTTTTATGAAGTTGTGTTTAGATATCATTATGTTGTTGGATTAAATCAGAATTGTAACATAGAAAAAATCCTATAGAAGCTTGTGCCTCAAGTGTATTGTAACTATTGTTTATAGATAATACATTTTTCAGGCTTTGGAGTGTGGGGTTTTTTTTCAAAAGGGTTTTCCCCATGTATATTTGGTGTTATGTGTTTTTATTGTATCTTTGATATTGTTTGTCTTTACTTGTTATGTGCATCTTCTTTGTTGTAGTTTAATAAGGGTTTGAAACTATTGAAATTTGCACATTTCACGTACTTGGCCTCATTTTAGTTGGTATCAGAGCTTGATCACTTATGTTTCCTATTGTGGGTTTAAGGGTTTTTTGTACCGATCTTATTTGAGTGGGAGCCTATTGCAGAATTTTTTTGTTGACCCTATTGTAAGGAGATGGAAAGCACATCTGGTAGAATTGAGATAGAGAAGTTTAATAGAGGCAACTTTGAGTTGTGAAAGCTCAAGATGGAAGACATTCTTGTAGACTGCAACTTGTGGACAATTGTTTATGGAACTATGCCAATGGGTTGTTTAATGCACAAGACAACTAAGAGGGGGGGTGAATCAGTTGTACCTTAACTTCAAAACCCTCACAAACATTCAAATCCACATTAATCCAGTTAACCCTTAATATGTTAGAATGATTTATCATGAAAGAAAATAATTGAAATTAAAACACATCAACATCATGCACAAAGGAACACCAAATTTACATGGAAAACCCAAGATGAGAAAAACCATAGTGAGGATTAACTCAAAATATAAAGTAATATCAACACTGAATTTAATAGGGCTAAATGTCGAAGGGCTCACTACCGAAAAGAAAGAAATTCTCACTGCTAGAATAAAAAAGAAGATAGAGAAGAGTGTTACAATGATATATCCATCTCAAAGCAACATAAAATTCCACCACAACATCACCAACACCTTTGCAGTCTTTCAGAAAAAATTTAGACACCTTCTACTCACTACATTCTGTAATCTAACACATGAAAGCTCGCACTGCACTTCTCAAATTCGCACCCTACAACTCTACAATTTGTATTACTTGCATCATTCTCATCTTATCTTCATATCCCTCAACAACTCAACACTTATTTATACCTTCTTCAACCTTGAAAGCATTCTTCAAGGTTGGCTATACACCTCAACCATGTAAATTCAAATCGGGTCAACATGAAAACATTTCTGTGATGGAAAGAAATGAAGGAAGACCACAACACACCTTAGCTAGGACCTAAATCCACTCATACATGCCATGACACATTTCTACAAACATCAAAGCAACTTCACAAGAAGTGTAAACACCCAAGGTCTGTTGAACTTGTGTTAACACCATTAATACTTAAGTACATGCTTCCTCAAATCCAAAGACAAATCGTGGAAACCACATAACACTTGAAAACGATCTAGAATATTCCATTAACACCTTGAAATTCAACAATTTCCTTTCGCAACAACATTCACTTGAAGAATATACACACCCAGTACATTGAAACAACTTTTCCATACATTGTAACTCAAGAAATTGACTTCCAAATAACCAAACCATGAACAACTTCATCTGAAGAAAGATACACACACTATCAGCACCCTTCCAAATCTGTAAGACCTGAAACCACTCTATGGAGAAATTTGGAGCAAAAACATTTCTCCTAGACATCACTACAATATATAATTCACACACTGGTGAACACACCTTCCTCTGTACAACAATCCAGCACACCAAATTTTGGATGCAATGCCTCTGAATACCTCTGATCAACATACCCAAAATGCACAAGTAGATCTTCAACCCAAAAGAAATGTAGAGCCAAACTAGAATGCTACTTTGCCACATAGAACACACTGCAACACATTATTTCCACTTTTTATTCATTTTTTTCAAAAACACTTGGAAACCAAGCACTAGAAACACATCATCAACATCTTCAGTACTTCCTCATCACCACCAAACTTATTGAAACATAAAAATTCAACCATTCATCCATAAACAAAAGCTTATTAAAGAAACACTAAAGGTTGACACCAGTAGCTTACTAATGACAATATAATGAAACTAATCAAAGCATCATTAAAGACAACAACAACTCAATACCAACTGCACATCCTTGCAACAAAATCATCATACAATTGACACCAATGATAACAAAAAAGCTTGTTGACATCAATGAAAACACCAATCTACTCATACTTGCAACAATCTCCACCTTTGTCATTTATGGAAACACATGATGTGAAAAATCATCAACAACAAACACCATAGATTTGATCTTGAATACTTTGATCCATACCAACTCATTATCTTTTTTTCTTTACTTACTGCCCCTTACACAATTAACTCATTACTCTCTCTCACATGAATCTCTCCCATTTTCTCAACTGGACATTTTTCACATTGCTCTCTCTCCCTTAGATCTTTTTCACATTACTCTCTCCCCCTTTGAAATCAATGGAAAAGGAAAAAATATTTGCATCGTTCATTCTCCCTTTGAAATTAATCATATTGTTTACCACTACTCTACAACTTCCCTTCCTTTACTGCTTTGCATACTCCCCCTTAGGAGCACACACCAAACTACATTAGTCAATAACTTCTACACAATGACAACTCAACCATTCATCCATAAACAAAATCTTATCAAAGCAACATTAGAGGTTGATACCAGTAGCTTACTAATGGAAACATAATGCAACTAATTAAAGCATCATCAGAGACAACAACAACAATTCAATAACTGTACATACTCACAACAAACTCCTCATACAATTTCCACCAATGACAACACCAAAACTTGTTGACATCAATGACAACACCAATCTGCTCATACTTGCAACACAAGCATGAAACAAGAATATTGGGATCTGATGGATTGGAAGGATAAGGGTCTAATAAGACTCTGTTTAGCTGATTTAGTACTTCTAAATGTTCATAAAGAGAAGAATGTTGCACTTCTTTGGAAGAAACTTGTTCAAACTTATCAAGCTAAATCCCTAGTAAATAAGTTGGTCCTGTGAAAGATGTATTCTCTTCAAATGGAGGAAGGAGGATCCATCGCAAATCATCTAAATGCATTCAACATGCTTGTTGCTCAATTGAACTCTGTTGGTGTGAAAATGGAGGAGGATCGTTGCATTAATTTTTTGTGTTCATTGTTGGATTCATGGGACCACCTTGTCATGGCCATTGGAAGGACCACTACCACCTTTAAGATGGATGAAATGGTTGTGTCATTTCTTTCTAAATAAATGCGGAGAAAATATTTTGAAATAGCTAAGGAGGCTCTAGTGGTTTGAGGAAGAATGAAAGAAAAAGGAAAAAAGAAGAACACGAAGCAAGAGAATTCAAAATCTAAATCCCATGGGAGATCTAAGTCTCTTGGTAAGACCAAGGAAAATTTTTGGAATTGCGAAAAACCTAGTCATTTTTGCAAAGATTGTAAGGAGGAGAAAAAGAAGAAAAAGATGACATTCTCTTAATCCGAATCTGATAAATCCTCTCAGGATGATGTAGATGCTTTTGTCACTACCTTGTAAATGCATGTAGTGCAAGATGTTTTATTGATAGACTCTAGTGCTTCTTTCCACATGACTTCCCATCGATCTTGGTTTTCTAAGTATGAAAGTTATGATGGTGGGAATGTGTACCTGGGTGATGACTCTCACCTAAATATTGTTGGTCGTGGAAGAGTCAAGATAAGATTCCCATATGGTAGAGTGAAGGGGATCAATAGTGTCTTGCATATCCCTGGTTTGGCATGAAACCTTATTTCTATAAGTAAGTTGAATGATGTGGGTGTGTAGGTTGTCTTCTCAAATGGACGATGCAAGATGACAAGAGGAGCTATGGTGCTTCCTAAGGGTGTTCAAATAGGCACTCTATTTTAGCTGGATGCAGGCATGGTTTAGTGTAATAGTTATTCTGTGGAAAATAAGAAAAGAACTCCTAAGTCACTATCTTCACCATTGGAATTAGTGGCAAAGAATAAAGTTACATCCACTTATGATGGTCATGCTTTTTGGGTACCCAAGGGTGCTCATGCTTTTGAGATGAGGTTACCTGCTAAGAAGACAATGCTTTGGCACCAAAGACTTGGTCACATTGGTGAAAAGGGTTTGAGAAACCTGAAAAATAAATGCCTTGTTGAGGGGCTTGATGATTGTAATCTTGAGTTCAATTTTTACATTGTGTCTATAGAAAGCAAAAATGTGTTCAATTTTATCACAGTTCTCACAAATCTTTTGGGATTTTGGACTATGTTCATTTTGATGTTTTTGGTCCTATAAATGTACCTTGGTTATCAAAATCCATAATTATTTTTTCTTTTGTAGATGATTACAATAGAAGGAAATTTATTTATTTTCTCAAAAGTAAATATGAAGTCTTCAGTCAGTTTAAGGAGTTTAAGGCCTTGGTAGAAAATTGGATTGGTAGGAAGATTAAGTGTTTGAGGACTGACAATGGTGGTGAGTTTTGTTCTCCAAATTTTGATAACTTTTGTAAAGAACATGGGATTTAAATGCATAATACAACTCCATATACTCCCTGGAAAAATGGAGTTGCGGAGAGGATGCACATGACATTGATGGAGAGGGATAGGAGTATGCTAAGTGCAGCTGACCTTGAACAAAATTTATGGGCTGAAGTTGTTGCCACTACATGCTATCTGGTTAACAGATCTCCTATATCAAATTTTGTTGATAAGACACCTATGGAGGTGTGGTCAGGGAAGAAGCCCTCATTGATACATCTTTGTGTGTTTGGTTGCGAGGCATATGCTCATGTTGCAAGGGAGAAAAGGTTGAAGTTGGAAAACAGGGTTATCAATTGTATCTTCATCAAATATGGTATTGGTGTGAAAGGTTACAAGCTTTGGGATCCAGTGGCCGAAAAGGTTCTCTACAGTTGAAGTGTTATCTTTAAAGAGATGAAACAATCTTCCATTGTTTTGTAGCCTAGAGAAGAAAAAAAGAAAGTTGAACTTGAAGCCCAGAATGGACCTGATGATGGGGAGAGCTTGAGAAGCTCTAAAAGTTCTGAAGAAGAAGAATAACTTGAACCTCAACAATTAAGGAGGTCTACAAGAGATAGGAAACAACTTGATAGGTTTGGTTATTCTTTGTTGGATTCAAATTATATTTTTTCTTTGATTGTTAATGTTGATGAGCCAAGGATCATGTAAGAGGCTATGGGTATGAGTGATTCAAATTCCTGGATGAAAGCCATGGACGAGGAGATGGTTGCATTGAAGAAAAATGATACATGGGATTTGGTGCCCTTACCTGAAGGATGCAAACTCGTTGGTTGCAAATGGGTGTTCAAGAAGAAATTTTGTCTTGATGGCAATGTTAAAGCAAGGTTGGTTGTGAAGGGTTATTCACAAGTGGAGGGGATAGATTATTGTGAGATATTCTCTCTTTTTGCAAAGCTGACATCTATTCAGTTCCTATTATCAATAGAAACAACATATGATTTAGAAGTGGAGCAGATGGATGTGAAAACAACCTTCCTTCATGGTGACTTGGAGAAAGAAATCTATATCTCACAGCCTAAACAATATGTGGTTAAAGGTAAATAAAATCTGGTATGCAAGTTGAAAAAGTCTATGTATGGTCTTAAGTAATCTCCTCATATGTGGTACCAAAAATTTGACAACTTTGTGTTGATTTTGGTATTTCTAAGATCTAAATCTGATTATTGTGTTTATTATAAAACTATTAATGATCATTTTCTCATCATTGCATTGTATGTTGATGATATCTTTATTTTTGGGAAAGATAAAATTTTGATTTTAGATTTGAAGTCTCAATTGTCATCACAGTTTGAAATGAAGGATTTAGGTGCAGCTCGATATATATTGGGGATGGAGATTAGAAGAGATAGAGCTAACATAAAGCTTTGGTTAAGCCAGAGTAAGTATGTGAATGTAGTGTTGGAGAGATTCAACATGAAAATTTGTAGACAGTTAGTTGTTCCTGTATTACAAGGGATGAAGCTTTATGCAGAGTATTGTCCAAAGTCTCCCTCTGAGATGGAGAACATGACCAAAGTACCATATGCTAGTGTTGTAGGTAGTTTTATGTATGCTATGGTCTATACGGGGCCAGACATTTCCTAAGCAGTGGGAGTCCTAAGTCATTTTATGCATAATCCTAGGCGGGTGCATTGGGATGCAGTTAAGAGAGTGTTCAGATACTTGAGGGGTACTTCTGAGTATGTCTTCTGTTCTCATGGTTATCCTACTGGACCTTGGCATTCAATATTTATTTGTGGGTTTGTGAATTTTGATTGGGCAGGAGCTATTGACAGCAAAAGATCACTAGTGGATATGTATTCACGATGTCTGGTGGTGCCATTAGTTAGATGAGTAAGCGACAAGCTATAGTCACTTTGTCCACAATAGAAGTAGAGTACATGGCAGCCACTCATGCTTGTAAGGAAGCCATTTGGCTTAAGCGTTTGCGTTTAGATGTTGGACTTGATGCAAGTTAGATCACTATCTGTTGTGACAGTCAGAGTGCCATTTGCTTGGCAAAGAATCCTACTTTCCATGCCAGAACAAAGCACATTGATGTACAGTTTCATTTTGTTCGTGATATGGTGGAACATGGAAAAGTGAAGTTGGAGAAGTTTGACACCCTGATGAATGTTATGCATTGAAAAATACAATGAGAATAGAGAATTTCATATGGTGTTTGAAGTCTATGGGTCTCTTGACCTCTAGTAGTTAAATCCTATTACTTCCATTGACTCTTCAAAGGTGTTTGACAAGTGGGAGAATGTTAGGAAAAGAAGGTGTCTCAACCTTTGATTTTTCTATAGCTTAATTTTTTAAATATTTAATGTTACTATTTTCTCACATTGTATTGTGAGTTACAACTTGAAGTTTCTATTTCTAAGGAGTCAAGTTGAAAAGTTGCATTTGCAGGTGGAGTTATGCATGAAGGAATTTTCTATTTTTTTGTTGAGTTTGCATGGAATGTGAATTTTTGAGGTGCAGTTATTATTTGGCAAGTGCAGGTTTTGCATGTGCAGGTTTAGTGACAATTGGCAGTTGCAATGTTACATGTGATGAAAATTGGAAACTTATTGTTATGCGTGTGTAGTGGTTTTGGTGTTTTCCATGTTGCATCTTCAACTTTTGGAAGTCAATTTAGCAATGTCTAATTTATGCATTGTAAGCTCCTACATATTGAGCACTTGTGTATTTTAGAGTTGTATAAAGTTGTGTTTAGATATCATTATGCTGTTGGATTTACTCCATAATTGTAAGATAGACAAACTCCTGTAGAAGCTTGCATTGCAAGTGTATTGTAACCATTGTTTATAGATAATATATTATTTAGGCTTTTGGAGTGTGGTGTTTTTTTCCTGAAAGGGTTTTCCCCACGTATATTTGGTGTTGTGTGTTTTTATTGTATCTCTGATATTGTTTGTCTTTACCTGTTATGTGCATCTTCTTTGTTGTAGTTGAATAGGGGTTTGAAACTCTAGAAATTTGCACATTCTCTCCTTTGATAGATTAGTGTTGGAAATTTTTTTGCATACTTGACTTCCTTTCAATCACTATCATTCTTGTACTCCTTTATAAAAGAGTCATATTTTTTTATTTATACAATACATACTATTGACATGTATTCAAATTTTTATGATCCAAATTTTATGGATTTGAACAAAAATGGCCAAGAAATAGCCAACATGCATGTAGTCGATGGTAGTCCTACCTTTTCCAATAGACCATATCATACACCTGTACCTATTAATTTTCTTTAGGCTATGTTCATATTTTGTTGTGAACTAAGTAATAATAAAAAGATTTATTATATTTTGTTGTTTTACTATTTGGTTGTTCTAGGTTGACATGAAATTTTCCAAGGATGATCTACCCTTATTTTTATGCAATTTTAAAAAAAAATTGAAATGAAAAAGTGTGCAACGATGAGTTGGGCTAATTTTCTCAACATGTTCTAAAATAACTATGTCCACCATGCAAATATATATATCCACCTTCCACTAGTTTACATTACAAATTGTAAAAAGTAGGCTAATCTGTGCCATGCAGGGAAATTTTGAGTGACCACAAGTTTGTTGCTTCTCTAATCTTCCAACAAGTTTGAGAGTATGCTTGTATGAAGTTAATTCCAACAATCACGAGTTGTGAAGTACAAGATCTGTGTGAGTTACTCATACAACTATTTATTTGTATTCAACTTATTCTTGTTTAAGAGCTAGAGATGTTAGAAACTTGCAAGGGATCAAAATAAGTGATATCATCCTAGAAAAAATAAATAGGGAGAAAACACAAGAAAATAGTTAATTTTATTTTTACAAGCTTACTTTTTTTACGAGGGCCTTTAAGAACACCAATCCAACATTCAAATGCTTGTATTGAGTGCACTGTATGACTAAAGATATTCAAACCATCTCAAGAATTTATAAAAATGGATTGTAATCTTCGATTGTCACATTCTCTATGATAAGAATTGAAATACATATTCAAACATATCGATGAGAATTTATAAAAATGGACTGTAACTTTTTATTGCCACAAATGCTACAACCTTTTTTTTTTTTTAAGACAACATGGTTTCACAACCTAACACACACACACATCATGCCAACATTACACAACACGACTTCTAAAGTGTATTAAAATTATTTGATTTTAGTATATTGAACGTGGAACAACTCATAGTGTAATTAGCTATAGGTTCTTGTTAACCAACTCCTTTAGTCGAGTTCTAAAGATGATCATCTTTAAGTACTTACAACGCTTAGAGGAGATCATGCACACAATAATGTCTTTCCAATGGCTTCAAGAAAATTCACCACCAACAATTCACTCCTAGCAATTCACCTCCATGAATTCATCGTCAACAATTCATTTCCATGAAAAATTCATCTCTAGGAAAATTCACCACCAACAATTCATCACCATGGAAAATTTACCACCAACAATTTCCTAATTGTATATGTGATGAATGGTGAATTTTTCGCGGTGATGAATTTCTAGTGGTGAATTTTCCATGGTGATGAATTGTTCGAGGTGAATTGTTGGCGATGAATTTCCCTACAGATCCTCTTCCAATAAACTTATCATTTTATTGATCTTTTTCCTTAGTTTCCTTTAAGATACCTTAGTTATCGAAACTTGATCAAATTGATTAAATTATGGAATAGTTGTCCCTAATTTAAAGTTTACATGGACTAAAATTTAGAGTTGCAATAACAAATGTTATTTGAATATTACCAATTTTAATTCTCATCGAAACATATTGATGAGATTACTAAGTTGGTTTGCTTGGCTCTTTTAATGTTAAGAGGTTTTGCATCGTGAATTAATCAAGATATTTAGATACATTCAACTCTTCATTTATGATATTTTTTCTAAATTTAAATCAATCATCCTATTCAAAATTCAAGTTAAATACCAAATGTTTTCATACGTCTTATAAAATAGTCTTAATGTAAAGTAGTTAGTATGGATGGATTATCAATAATACTATGGGTCCAATAATTAATTTAAATAAATACTTTTAATAGGATAGGAGTGTGATTGATAATAATTATTAATTCAACTATACTATCATTTAAAACTTATTATATACATAAACCTAATTGATTCAATCAATGAATTTTATTTAGGTTGTACTAAGCTGAAGTGAACATCTTGGTTGATCCAACAACACTTTTAATTTGGGTAGTGGTATGGCTGAGAAAGATAAATTAATCCAACTCTGTCATTGTTAAAAAAAATTATACACATAACTTAATTGAATTGGTTAATAATTTATATCCAAACTACTCTTGATTGATCCGACAACACTTTTAATTTGGGTAGTGGTATGGCTAAGAAAGATAAATTAATCCAACTCTATCATTGTTAAAAAAAATTATACACATAACTTAACTTAATTGGTTAATAATTTATATCCAGACTACACTAGATTGGATAAATTTTAAAATAATGAGATCTACTAGAAAATAATTTTCTATTCAACCTTTAAATTGAATCCCCTTTTTATCCATATTCATAGCTTAAATATTTAAGTCAATTTGTTAATGTGAACAATTTCATCTAAGCTCTTGTTTTTAATCAGCTAGCTGCAAACAATTTTTTAATTTAAATTGATAACTCCTTTGCTTAGGTGGAACATATTTAAGGGCAGTAAAGTGGCTTAACAAAAACTTCATTTTTAATATTCAATTGATAAAATAATAAATTAATTTATACTTAATAAGGGTTAAATTTCTACTTGACAATTATAAAGTTAAAAATAAAGTGAATTTGTAAAATTTTAATAAGTCTTATAAGTTACAACTTGAAATCATCATTAAGTGAAACTAAATTATATTAAACAATATTTTAAGATAAACAAAAATTAATTAGATGAGATTAAATCTCCACCCTTAGATTTTAGGGCAACAAAGTAAAGCCCTAAATCATAAGAATGACTTATTAAGATTTTTTTTTTCTTTTTTTCCCTCAATTTTTTTGGTTGTAATGTGGGAGACAAATTGGAAGAATGAAGAAGAGCTCTTGTAAGGTCTCCCTTTTTCTTTTTTGTTGATATATTTCATATGCAATTATTTCCTTACTCACCTTGCATCTATATTCATGTATTTTATTTTGTTTTATTTTTTTCTTGGTTTCATTCCATGAAAAGGTTTATCGTAGATCTGTAATCCCTCACATTTTCTTTGATTGTTGTCCCTACATGCACAACAGTATACAAGAAGTTAAAATTTATTTTATATTCATCTGTTTACTTGTTACAGGCATTTGAAACAAAATAACCCCCCTACATATTTTGTAGATTTGTATAGGGTTTAACCCTAGTGATGTACCTGAATAAATTTTTTTTAACACACACATACACATATTTGGTTTCTCCTGTTGAGGTTTTGATCACTGTTTCTATGCATATGTGTGTTCATACTATATTGTCGCTATTTGATTCATTCACTCCCGCAGGGGACAGAAGCAACAAAGAGATTATATTTATTATATTTTTTTGATGTAAACAACAATATATGTATTATTTTTTTTAATAAGATTTATTAAATTTTGTTGGGAGCGACGTTGTTCATGTCGTGCCCCTATTCATATGCAATGTAGGTATATATTAATTTTTTTAAAAAGAAAAAATTATATAAAAAAAATTGCATTTATGGGAGGGGTTTCATAACCCCCTCCCTTGCCATGCTTGCTCCATGGGAGGACAAAAATCCCATGGGGAGCTCGCCTCTCTTGAGGGGGTTGGTGGTGGGGTATATCTCATGCCACAGTGCCTTATTTTATTATTATTTTATTTATAATTTAAATGATATAAATGATATATATTTATATGTATAATAAATAAAATATATAATATGCGATATTTAGATGAAAATCGGGAGGAGGTTTCAGAGGGCACTCTACAACTTAGGGTTTGATTGACACTTAGTTTTTACGAGTGGGGGATGCTTTGTCCTCCACAACTTCTTTATGTGGTGGACGGGGATTAGCCTTGGTCGTGCCTTCCCTTGTGTGAAAGTCTACAGTTACCTTGTCTTGCCCATGTGAAGGAGCTGACGGTTGGAGGAAACATGAGTGGGGATACGAACCCCCCCGATGGCGTTAATAACGGGTTTTCTCATGAAGTAGATGGGAATTCATAGCCTAGAACTTTTTGAGATATTGTGGCAGGTGAAGAGACCATGCTTCTTGTCGGCATCGAGTTTATTGTGCGGGAAGGAGTGAGTAGTGAAGATGGGGGATGCAAAGGAGGTAAGGGCTCTCTTGGCTCCCCAAAAATTGATGTCATGGTTCCTAATGATAATTTGGTAAAGGATCTCTGTGTGCAAGACACTAGGTTGAAAAATGTAGGATTTTTTTTAGCCGTCGTGGATGTTGAAAGGGTCCCAACGAGAAAATTCATGGATGAATGGCTTGTGAATATTTGGGGGAACAAACTAAGGATTTTCTTTTCATATTGCAAAATGGTTCAAAAGGGGTTGTATGTGATCTTTCTAAAAAATCATGAGATGCAAAAGAAAACCCTAGATAAATAGTTTTCGAACATTGGAAACAATATTTTTAGGGCTATGGCATGGCCGCCAGATTCCCTCAATAAGGAAGTTCTCACTCTATCGAACCCTAGATGGATGACAATGAAGAATTTCCTGTTGAGAATATGGGCTTTGATTCCCCTTCTGATTGAGCCCTAGGGTAAAAGTACAAAGTTGTGTCACACTTTTATAAAGAAACAACCAACATTGATCCAACTTTTAAACTTGAATCACTAAAAAGTGATATACATGTTTTGAATTTTCAAATGATGTAAACTAATTAAATATCTAATTTTTAGAATATTTTATGTTTATATTTTTTGAATTTTTTTAAAAAAATTTGAATAGAGTTTTTTATAAATTAACACTATAATTAAGTTGTTGATAAAATGTTGAAAAATGAAGTTACATGAGACATCAACATTTATATAGTAAATTTGATTTGTTTTCATTCAATTTTTTTTGTGTGTATTTATAACTTGAAACTTCAGGGCATGGATATATTTTTTTCCAATTTTGATAAATATATATTTTTAAATAAATAT